>JAUUDZ010104858.1:0-19610 GCA_032361705.1 Panulirus versicolor
CTAATGCTGGTGCTATCAGTAGTGATTGTGGCACTAATGCTGGTGGTGGCACTAAGGTTTATGGACCTGATGCTGGTGGTGGCAGTAGTGGATGTGATACTGATGCTGATGGTGGCAGTAGGGGTTGTGGTACTCATGCTGGTGGTGGCAGTAGGGGTTCTGTCACTAATGCTGGTGGTGGCAATCGAGGTTACGGCACTGATGCTGACGGTGGCTGTAGTGCTTGTGGCACTATTGCTGGTGGAGGCAGTAGGGGTTGTGGAAATAATGCTGGTGGTGGCAGTAGTGGTTGAGGCACTGATGCTGGTGGTGGCTGTAGGGGTTGTGGACATGATGCCGGTGGTAGCAGTAGGGATTTTAGACCAAATGCTGGTGTTGGCAGTGGGGATTGTGGCGCTGGTGCTGGTGGTGGCAGTAGAGGTTATGGCATTGGTACTGGTGGGGTAATAGAGGTTGTGGCATTGATGCTGGTGGTGGCAATAGGGGTTTTGGCATTGATGCTGGCGGTGGCAAAAGAGGTTGCGGTAATGGTGCTGGCGGTGGCAGTAGGGGTTGTGGCACTAATGATGGTGGTGCTAATAGGCGTTGTGATACTAATGCTGGTGGTGGCAGTAGTAGTTCTAGCACTGATGCTGGTGGTGGCAGTAGTGGTTGTGGCACTGATGCTGGTGGTGGCTGTAGGGATTGTGGACATGATGCTGGTGATGGCAGTAGGGATTTTAGACCTAATGCTGGTGGTGGCAGTAGGGATTGTGGCACTGATGCTGGTGGTGGCAGTAGAGGTTGTGGCACTGATGCTGGTGGGGTAATAGAGGTTGTGGCATTGATGCTGGTGGTGGCAGTAGGGGTTTTGGCATTGATGATGGCGGTGGCAAAAGAGGTTGTGGTAATGGTGCTGATGGTGGCAGTAGGGGTTGTGGCACTGATGATGGTAGCGCTAATAGGTGTTGTAGCACTAATGCTGGTGGTGCAGTAGTAGTTCTGGCACTGATGCTGATGGTGGCAGTAGTGGTTGTGGCACTGATGCTGGTGGCGCTAGTAGTGGTTGTGGCACTGATGTTGGTGGTGGCAGTAGGGGTTTTGGCAGTGATGATTTTGGTGGCACTATGGGTTGTGGCACTGATGCTGGAAGTGGCAGTAGGGGGTTTTGGCACTAAGGCTGATGCTGGCAGTAGTAGTTTTGGCACTAATGCTGTTGTTGGCGATAGAAGTTGTGGCACTGATGCTGGTTGTGACAGTATAGGTTGTGGCATAGATGCTGATGGTGGCAATAATGGTTGTGGCACATATGCTGGTGATGGCAGTAGGGGTTGTGGAACTGATGCTAGTGGTAGCAGTAAGGGCTGTGGCACTGATGCTGGAGGTGGCAGTAACGGCTGAGGCAGTGATGTTGGTGGTGGCAGTACGGGTTGTGGCACTGATGCTGGTGGTGGGATTAGTGGTTTTGGCACTGATCCTGGTGGTGGCACTAAGGTTTATGGACCTGATGCTGGTGCTGGCAGTATGGTTTGTGGCACGTATTCTGATGGTGGCAGTAACGGCTGTGGCACTGACGCTGGTGGTGGCAGTACGGGTTGTGGCACTGATACTGATGGTAGGATTAGTGGTTGTGGCACTGATGATGCTGGTGGCACTAAAGTTTATGGACCTGATGCTGTTGGTGGCAGTACGGGTTGTGGACCTGTTGCTGCTGGTGGCAGAAATGGATGTGGCACTGATGCTGGTGGTGGCAATAAGGGTTGTGGCACTGATGGTGGTGGTGGCAGTAAAGGTTGTGGCACTATTGCTGGTTGTGGCAGTAGAGGTTGGGGCACTATTGCTGGTGGTGGCAGCAGGGGTTGTGACACTGGTGCTGGTGGTGGCAGTATGGGTTGTGGCACTGTTGCTGTTGGTTGTAATAGAGGTTGTGGCTATGATGCTGGTGGTGGAAGTAGGGGTTGTGGCACTGATGCTGGTGGTGGAAGTACGGGTTGTGGCACCGATAATGATGGTGACAGAAGTGCTTGTGGCATTGATAATGGTGGTGCCGGTAGGGTTTGTGGTACTGACGCTGGTGGTGCAGTAAAGGTTGTGACACTTATGCTGGTGGTGGCAGTAGGGGTTGTGGCACAGGTGCTGCTGAAGGCAATAGGGGTTGTGGAACTGGTGCTGGTGGTGCAATATGGTTTGTTTCACTGATGCTTATTATGGCAATAGAAGTTGTGGCAATGATGCTGTTGGTGGCAGTAAGGTTGTGTCACTGATGCTGGTGGTGGCAGTATGGGTTGTTGCACTGATGCTGCTGGTAGCAGTAAGGATTGTGGCACTGATGCTAGTGGTGGTAGTAACGGTTCTGGCACTGATGCTGGTGGTGGTAGTAGGGGATGTGGCACTGATGCTGGTGGTGGCAGTACTGGTTGTGGCATTGATGCTAATGGTGGCAGTAGAGGTTGTGCACTGATGCTGGTGGTAGTAATACAGGTTATGGCACTGATGCTTGTAGTGGCAGAAGAGGTTGTGGCACTGATGCTGGTGGTGGCAGTAGTGGTCGTGGCGCTGATGTTGGTGGTAGCAATAACGGTTGTTTAATGATGCTGGTGGTAGCAGTAAGGAATGTGGTACTGATGCTGGTGGTGGCACTAAGGGATATGGACCTGATGCTGGTGCTAGCAGTAAGGTTTGTGGCACTGATGCTGGTGCTGGCAGTAATGGTCTTGGCACTGATGCTGGTAATGGTAGCACGGTTTGTAGCCCTAATGCTGGTGGTGGCAGTAGTGATTGTGGCACTAATGCTTGTGGTGGCACTAAGCTTTATGGACCTGATGCTGGTGGTGTCATTAGGGTTTGTGGACCTGATGCTGGTGGTTGCAGTAGTGGATGTGGTACTGATGCTGGTGGTGGCAGTAGGGGTAGTGGCACTGATACTGTTGGTGGCAGCAGGGGTTGTGGCACTGATGCTGGTGGTGGCAATAGAGGTTATGGCACTGATGCTGGTGGTGGCAGTAGTGCTTGTGGCACTATTGCTGATGGAGGCAGTAGGGGTTGCTGCAATGATGCTGGAGCTGGCAGTAGTGGTTGTGGCACTGATGCTGGTGGTGGCGGTTGGGGTTATGGACCTGATGCTAGTGGTGGCAGTAGGGATTGTGGCACTGATGCTGGTGGTGGCAGTATAGGTTGTGGCACTGATGTTGGTGGGATGATAGAGGGTGTGTCGCTGTTGCTGGTGGTGGCAATATGAGTTGTGGCATTGATGCTGATGGTGGCAATAGAAGTTGTGCCACTGGTTCTGATGGTGGCAGTAAGCGTTGTGGCAATGATGCTGGAGGTGCCAGTAGGCGTTGTGGCACTGATGCTGGTGGTGGCAGTAGTGGCTGTGGCACTGATGCTGGTGGTGGCCGTTGTGGTTGTGGCACTGATGCTGGTGGCGCCAGTAGTGGTTGTGGCACTGATGTTAGAGGTGGCTGTAGGGGTTGTGGCACATATAATGGTGTTGGCATTATGGGTTCTGGCATTAAAGCTGGAAGTGACAGTAGGGGTTATGGCACTGATGCTGGTGCTAGCAGTAGTAGTTGTGGTACTGATGCTGGTGGTGACAAAAGAGGTTATGGCACTGGTGCTAGTGTTGGCAGTAATGGTTGTGGCACTATTGCTACTGAAGCCATTAGAGGTTTTGGCATTGATACTGGTAGTGGCAGTAAGGGTTGTGGCACTGATGCTGGTGGTGCTAGTAGGGGTTGTGACACTAAAGCTGGTGGTGGCAGTAGGAGATATGTCACTGATGCTGGTGTTGGCAGTAGTGTTTGTGGCCTGATGCTGGTAGTGGTAGTAGGGGTTGTGGCCCTGATTCTGGTGGTGGCAGTAGTGGTTATGGCATTGATGCTGGTAGTGATAGTAGTGGTTGTGGCACTGATGCTGGAGGTGGCAGTAGGGGTGTTGGCACTGATGCAGGTGGAGCCAGTAGGCGTTGTGGCACTGATGCTGGTGGTGGTAGTAAGTGTTGTGGCACTGATGCTGGTGGTGGCAGTAGGATTTGTGGCACTCATGTTGATGGTGCCATTAGAGGTTGTGGACCTGAAGCTGGTGGTGGTAGTAGGTGTTATGGCACTGATGTTGGTGGCAGTAATTGTTTTGGCACTCATTCTGTTGGTGGCAGCAGTGGTTGTGGCACTGATACTGGTGGTGGCAGTAGAGGTTGTGGAACTAATGCTGATGTTTGCTGTAAGGGTTGTGGCACTGATGCTGGTGGTGCAGTAGTGGTGGTGGCGCTGATGCTGGTGGTGGTAGTAGTGGTTGTGGCACTGATACTGGTAGTGGTAGTAGAGGTTGTGGAACTGATGCTGATGGTGGCTGTAAAGGTTGTGGCACTGATACTGGTGGTGCAGTAGTGGTTGTGTCGCTGATTCTGGTGGTGGCTGTAGTAGTTGTGGCACTGATGCTGATGGTGGATCTAAGGTTTATGGACCTGATGATGATGGTGGCAGTAGGGGTTGTGGCACTGATATTGGTGGTGGCAGTAAGGGTTGTGGCACTGATGCTGGAGGTAGCAGTAAATGTTTTGGCACTGATGCTTCTCATGGCAGTAGTGATTATGGCACTCATGCTGGTGGTAGCAGTAGGGGTTGTGGCAATGATACTGGTGGCGGTATTAGTGGTTGTGGCACTGTTACTGGTGGTGGCAATAGGGGTTGTGGCACTTATAATGGCGGTGGCATGAGTGGTTGTTACACTGATGCTGTTGGTGCTAAGAGGGGTTTGTCACTGATGCTGGTGGGGCAGTAGAGGTTGTGGCACATATGCTGGTGGTGGCAGTAGGGGTTTTGACACTGATGTTGATGGTGGCAGTAAGGGTTGTGGCAGTAATGCTGGTGGTGCCAGTAGTGGTTGTGACACTGATAATGGTGCTGCCAGTAGAGGTTGTGGTACTGATGCTGGTAGAGCAGTAGAGGTGGTGGTGGTGGCGGTAGGGGTTTTGACACTGATGTTGGTGGTGGCAGTAAGGGTTGTTGCAGTAATGCTGGTGGTGGCAGTAGTGGTTGTGACATTGATAATGCTGATGGCAGTAGTAGGGGTTGTGGCACTGATGCTAGTGGTGGCATTAGTGGTTGTGGCACTGATGCTGGTGGTGCCAGTAGAGGCTGTGGCATAGACTTGGTGATAGCAGTAGAGACTGTGGCACTGATGATAATGGTGCAATGAAGGTTGTGACACTTATGCTGCTGATGGCAGTAGGAGTTGTGGCACTGGTGTTGTTAATGGCAGTAGGGAATGTGGCACTGGTGCCGATGTTGCAATAGTGGTTGTGTAACTGATGGTGATGGAAACAGTATAGATTGTGGCACTGATGGTGGTGGTGGCAGTAAGGATTGTGTCACTGATGCTGGTGGTGGCAGTAAGGGTTGTGGCACTGATGCTAGTTGTGGCAGTAAGGTTTGTGGCACTGATGCTGGTGGTGGCAGTAGTGGTTGTGGCACTGTTGCTGGTGGTAGCTGTAAGGGTTGCTGCACTGATGCTGGTGGTGGATATATGGGTTGTAGCACTGATGATGGCAGTAATGGCTGAGGCACTGATGGTGGTGGTAGCAGTACGGGTTTTGGTGCTGATGCTGGTGGTGGGATTTGTGGTTGTGGCACCGATGCTTGTGGTGGCACTAAGTTTTATGGACCTGATGTTGGTGCTGGCAGTAGGGGTTGTGGCGCATATACTGGTGGTGGCAGTAACGGCTGTGGCACTGATGCCGGTGGTGGCAGTACGGGTTATGGCACTGATACTGATGCTGGAATTAGGTTGTGCCACTAATGGTGGTTGTGGCACTAAGGTTTATGGACATGATGCTGTTGATGGCAGTAGGGGTTGTGGACCTGATGCTGGTGGTGGCAGTAGTGCATGTGGCACTGATGCTCTTCGTGGCAGTAAGGGTTATGGCACTGATACTGTTGGTGGCAATAGTGGTTGTAGCACTGAGGCTGCTGGTGGCAACTGAGGTTATGGCACTGGTGCTGGTAGTGGCAGTAGAGCTTGTGGCACTATTGCTGGTGGTGGTAGTTGGGGTTGTGGCACTCATACTGGTGGTGGCAGTAGGGGTTGTGACACTGTTGTTGGTGGTGGTAATGGAGGTTGTGGCACTGATGCTGGTAGTGGCAGTAGGGGTTGTGGCACTGATGCTGGAGGTGGCAATAGAGGTTGTGGCACTGGTACTGATAGTGGCAGTAGTGGTTGTGGCACTGATGCTGGTAGTGGCAGTAATGGTTGTGGCACTGATGCTGCTTGCGCCAGTTGTGGTTGTAGTACTGATGCTGGTGGTGGCAGTAAGGGTTGTGGCACTAATGCTGGTGGTAGCAGTAAGGGTTTTGGCACTGATTCTTGTAGTGGCAATTGAGGTTGTGGCACCGGTACTGATGGTGGCAGGAGGGGATGTTGCACTGATGGTTGTGGTGGCAGTAAGGGTTGTGTCACTGATAGTGGTTTCGACACTAATGGTTGTGGTACTGATGCTGGTGGTGGCAGTAAGGGCTGTGGCACTAATGCTGGTGGTGACAGTAAGGGTCTTGGCACTGATGATAGTGGTTGCAATTGAGGTTGTGGCACCGGTACTGATAGTGGCAGTAGGGGTTGTTGCACTGATGGTGTTGGTGGCAGTAGGGGTTAGGGCACTGGTGATGGTGATGGCAGTAGTAGGGATTGTGGCACTAATGCTAGTGGTGGCAGTAGTGGTTGTGACACTGATGCTAGTGGTGCCAGTAGAGGTTGTGGCATGGACCTGGTGACGGCAGTAGAGATTGTGGCACTGATGCTGATGGTGCAATAAAGGTTGTGACACTTATGCTGCTGATTGCAGTAGGGGTTGTGGCACTGGTGCTGTTAATGGCAGTAGGGGTTGTGGTTCTGGTGCCAGTGTTGCAATAGTGGTTGTGGATTGTGGAACTGATGGTGACTGAGGCAGTACAGATTGTTTCACTGATGGTGTTGGTGACAGTAAGAGTTGTGGCACTGATGCTGGTGGTGGCTGTAGGGGATTGTGGCACTGATGCTGGTGGTGGCTGTAGGGGATTGTGGCATTGATGCTGGTGGTGGCAGTAGTGGTTGTGGCACTGATGCTGGTGGTGGATGTAAGGTTTGTGGCACTGATGCTGGTGGTAGCAGTAGGGATTGTTTCACTGATGCAGTTGGTGGGAGTAGTAGTTGTGGCACTGATGCTGGTGGTGGATGTAAGGGTTGTGGCACTGATACTGGTGGTAGCAGTAAGGGTTGTGGCACTGATGCTAGTGGTGGCAGTAACGGCTGCAGCACTGAAGTTGGTGGTGGCAGTAAGGGTTGTGGCACTGCTGCTGATGGTGGGATTTGTGGTTGTGGCACTGATGCTGGATGTAGCACTAGGGTCCGTGAACCTGATGCTGGTGCTGGCAGTAAGGGTTACGGCACGTATACTGGTGGTGGCAGTAATGGCTGTGACACTGATGCTGGTGGTGGCAGTATGGGTTAAGGCACTGATGCTGATGGTGGGATTAGTGGTTGTGACACTGATGGTGGTGGTGTCACTAGGGTTTATGGACCTGATGCTGTTGGTGGCAGTAGGGGTTGTGGCACTGATACTAGTGGTGGCAGAAGGGGTTGTGGCACTGATGCTGGTGGTGGCAATAGAGGTTGTGGCAATGGTATGGATGGTGGCAGTAGGGGTTGTGGCAATAATGCTGGTAGTGTCAGTAGGTGTAGCACTGATGTTGGTTGTGGCAGTAGTGGTTCTGGCACTGATGCCGGTGATGGCAGTAGGAGTTGTGGCACTAATGCTGGTGGTGGCAGTAGAGATTCTGGCAATGATGCTGGAAGTGGCAGTAGTGGTTGTATTACTGATGCTGGTGGTGGCAGTAGGGGTTGTGGCACTTATGTTGGTGGCGCCAGTAGTGGTTGTGGCAATGCTGCTGGTGATGGCGGTAGGGATTTTGGCACTGATGCCTTTAGTGGACGTAGGTGTTGTGGCACTGATGCTGGAAGTGGCAGCAGGGGTTTTGGCACTGATACTGGTGGAACCTGTAGTGGTTTTGGCACTGATGTTGGGGCTAGTAGTAGTGGTTGTCGCACTGTTTCTGGTGGTGGCAGTAAGGGTTGTGGCAATGGTGCTGGTTGTGGGAGTAGGGGTTGTGACACTGATCCTGATTGTGGCAGTAGAGGTTGTGGTCCTGATGCTGGGAATGTCAATAGGTGTTGTGGCACTCATGCTGGTGGTGGTAGTAGGTGTTATGGAACTGATGCTGGTGGTGGTAGAAAGTGTTGTGGCACTGATGCTGGTGGTGGCATTAGTGGTTGTGAAATGATGCTCGTGGTAGCAATAGAGGTTGTGGCAATGGTGCTGGTGGTGGCAGTAGTGGTTGTGGCACTGATGCTGGTGCTGCCAGTAGTAGTTGTGGCCTGATGCTAGTGGTGGTAGTAGTTGCTGTGGCACTGATGCTGCTAGTGGCACTAGCTGGTGGTGGCAGTAGGGGTTGTGGAACTGATGCTGGTGGTGGCAGTAGTGGTTGTGGGACTTATGGTGGTGGTGGCAATAGAGGTTGTGGCATTGATGTTGGTGGTGGCAGTAGCGGCTGTGGCACTGATGCTGTTGGTGGCTGCAGTAGTTGTGGCACTAATGCTGGTGGTGGCAGTAAGGGTTGTGGCACTAATGATTTAGTGGCAGTAAGGGTTGTGGAATTATGCTGGTGGTGGCAGTTAGGGCAGTGGGACTGATGTTGGTGATGGCATTAAGGGTTTTGGCACTGATGCTGGTGGTTGCAGTAAGGGGTGTGGGCCTGATGCTGTTGCTGGCAGTAAGGGTTGTGGCACTAATGTTGGCGGTGGCAGTAGGATTGTGTCATTGATGCTGGTGGTGCCAGTATCGGTGTTGGCACTGATGCTGGTGGTGGCAGTAATAATTTTGGCACTGATGCTGGTAGTGGCAGTTGGGGTTGTGGCACTGATGCTGGTGGTGGCAGTAGTGGTTGTCGCACTGAAGCTGGTGGTGCCACTAGCGGTTGTCTCGCTAATGCTGGTGGTGGCAGTAGAGGCTTTGGCACTGGTGCTGGTGATGGCAGTCGGGGATATGGTCCTGATGCTCGTGCTGGTAGTAAGTGTTATGGCATTCATAATGGTGGTGGCAGTAACGGTTATAGCAAAGGCTGGTGATGGCAGTACGGGTTGTGGCACGGAAACTGGTGGTGGGATTAGTGGTTCTGGCACTGATGCTGGTGGCGGTACTAAGGGTTATGGACCTGATGCTAGTGGTGGTAGTAGATGCTGTCTGATGCTGGTGTTGGCAGCAGTGGAAGTGGCACTGGTGCTGGTTGTGGCAGTAGGGATTCTGGCACTGATGCTGGTGGAGGTAGTAAGGGTTGTGGACCTGATGCTGGTGGTGGTAATAGAGGTTGTGGCACTAATGCTGGTGGAGGCAGTAGGGGTTGTGCAACTTCTGCTGGTAGTGGTAGTAGGGATTGTGGCACTGATGCTAGTGGTGGCAGTAGGGGTTTTGCACTGATACTAGTGGTGGTAATAGAAGTTGTGGCACTGATCCTGGTGGTGACAATATTGGTTATTGCACTTTTTCTAGTGGTGGCAGTAAGGGACGTGGACCTGATGGTGGTGGTGGCAGTTGAGGTTATTGCACGGATGGTGGTGCACTGATACTGGCGTTGGTAGTAACGGTTGTGTCATTCATAATGGTGGTGGCAGTAATGGTTGTGGCACTGAAGCTGGTGGTGGTAGTACTGGTTGTGGCACTGATACTAGTGGTGGCATTAGTGGTTGTGGCACTGATGCTGAAGGTGATACTAAGTGTTATGGACCTGATGCTAATGGTGGCAGTAGGGGTTGTGGATCTGATGCTGGTGTTGGCAGTAGTGGAAGTTTCTCAGATGCTGATGGTGGCAGTAGGGGTTATGGCACTGATGCTGGTGGACGTAATATGGGTTTTAGGCCTGATGCGGGTAGTGGCAGTAGGGATTGAAGCTCTGATGCTGGTGATGGCAGTAGGAGTTGTGGCACTGATGCTGGTGGTGGTAATAGAGGTTTTGGCACTAATGCTGGTGGTTGCAGTTGGGGTTGTGGACCTGCTGCTGGTGGTGGCAGTAGAGATTGCGGCACTGATGCTGGTGGTGGCAGAAGTGGTTTTACACTGATGCTACTGGTGGTAATAGAGGTTGTGGCACTGATCCTGGTTGTGGCATTAGGGGTTGTGTCAATAATGTTGGTGGTGATGATAAAGGTTGTGGCACTAATGCTGGTGGTGGCAGTATGGGACTTGGACCTGATGCTGGTGGTGGCAGTAGGGGTTATTTTACTGATGCTGGTGGTAGCAGTAAGGTGTGTGGAATGGATGTTGGTGCTGGCACTAACGGTTATGGAACTGATGTTGCTGGTGTTAGTAGTGGTTGTGGAACTGATGCTGGTGCTGGCAGTAAGGGTAGCGGCACTGATACTGTTGGTGGAAGTAAAAGTTGTGGCATGGAGGCTGGTGGTGGCTATAAGAGGTTTGGCGCTGATGCTGATGGTTGCACTAGTTGTTTTGGCATTCATGCTGGTGTCGGCACAAAGGCTTATGGACCTGATGCCCGTGGTAGGAGTAGTTATTGTCAACCTGATGCTGATGGTGGCAGTAGGGGTTGTGGCGCCGACGTGGTGGTGGCAGTAGGGGCTGTGGTACTAATGCTGGTGGTGGCAGTAGTGGTTGTAGCACTAATACTGGATGTGCAAGTAGAGGTTTTAGTACTGTTGGTGGTGGTGGCATTAGACGTTCTGGCACTGGTGCCGGTGATGGCAGTAAGGGTTGTGGTCCTGATGCTTTTGCTGGTAGTAAAGGTTGTGGCACTCATAATTGTGGTGGTAATAACGGTTGTGGCACTGAGGCTGGTGGTGACAGTACCGGTTGTGGCACGGATACTGGTGGTGGGATTAGTGGTTCTGGTACTGATGCTGGTGGTGGCACTAAGGGTTATGGACCTGATGTTAGTGGTGTCAGTAAGGGTTGTGGATCTGATACTGGTGTTGGCAGTAGTGGAAGTGGCACTGATGCTGGTGGTGAGAGTCAGGGTTGTGGCATTGATGCTGGTGGTGGCACTATTGGTGTTGGCACTGATACTAGTGGTGGCAGTAGGGGTAGTGGCACTGATGCTAGTGGTCGCAGTAGGGGCTTTGGCATTGATGCTGTTGGTGGCAATAGTGGTTGTAGCACTGATAATAGTGGTGCCAGTAGTGGTTTTGGCACTGATGCTGGTGCTGGTAGTAAAGGTTTTGGCACTGGCGCTGGTGATGGCAGAAGGGGTTGTGGTTCTGATACTGGCGTTGGTAGTAAGGGTTGTGTCAATCGTAATGGTGGTGGCAGTAATGGATGTGGCACTGAAGCCGGTGTTGGTAGTACTGGTTGTGGCACTGATACTGGTGGTGGCATTAGTGGTTGTGGCACTGAAGCTGGTGGTTATACTAATGGTTATGGACCTGATGCTAATGTTGGCAGTGGGGTTGTGGATCTGATGCTGGTGTTGGTAGTTGTGGAAGTTTCTCAGATGCTGATGGTGGCAGTAGGGGTTGTGGCACTGATGCTGGTGGACCCAGTAGAGGTTTTGGGCCTGATGTGGATAGTGGCAGTAGGGATTGAAGCTCTGATGCTGGTGGTGGCAGTAGGAGTTGTGGCACTGATGCTGGTTGTATCAATATAGGTTTTGGCACTAATGCTGGTGGTTGCAGTAAGGGTTGTGGACCTGCTGATGGTGGTGGCAGTAGAAATTGGGGCACTGATGCTGGTGGTGGCAGTAGAAATTGGGGCACTGATGCTGGTGGTGGCAGTAGTGATTTTCCACTGATGCTGCTGGTGGTAATAGAGGTTGTGGCACTGATCCTGGATGTGGCATTAGAGGTTGTGTCACTGATGTTGGTGGTGATGATAGATGTTGTGGCACTGATGCTGGTGGTGGCAGTATGGGACATGGACCTGATGCTGGTGGTGGCAGTAGGGGTTGTTCCACTGATGCTGGTGGTAGCAGTAAGGTGTGTGGCATGGATGTTGGTGCTGGCACTAACGGTTATGGAACTGATGTTGGTGGTGATAGTAGAGGTTGTGGACCTGATGCTGGTGCTGGCAGTAAGGATAGCGGCACTGATACTGGTGGTGAAAGTAAAGTCTGTGGCATTGATGCTGGTGGTGGCAGTAAGAGGTTTGGCACTGATGCTGATGGTGGCACTAGTGGTTTTGGCATTCTTGCTGGTGTAGGCACAAAGGCTTATGGACCTTATGCTCGTGGTAGGAGTAGCTATTGTCAACCTGATGCTGGTGGTGGCAGTAGGGGTTGTGGCATTGACGTGGTGGTGGCAGTAGGGGCTGTGGCACTAATGCTAGTGGTGGCATTAGTGGTTGTAGCAGTAATGCTGGTTGTGCAAGTAGAGGTTTTAGCACTGATGCTGGTGGTGGCAGTAGAGGTTCTGGCACTGGTGCTGGTGATGGCAGTAAGGGTTGTGGTCCTGATGATTTTGTTGGTAGTAAAGGTTGTGGCATTCATAATTGTGGTGGTAGTAATGGTTGTGGCACTTAGGCTGGTGGTGGGAGTACGGGTTGTGGCACGGATACTGGTGGTGGGATTAGTGGTTCTGGCACTGATGCTGGTGGTGGCACGAAGGGTTATGGACCTGATGCTAGTGATGTCAGTAAGGGTTGTAGATCTGATGCTGGTGTTGGCAGTAGTGGAAGTGGCACTGATCTGGTGGTGACAATAGGGGTTGTGGCACTGATGCTTTTGGTGGCAGTAGAAGTTCTGGCACTGATGTTGTTGGTGGCAGTAGGGTTTGTGGCGCTGATGCTGGTGGTGGCAGGGAGGGTCCTTTACCTGTTGCTGGTGCTGGCAGTAAGGGTTGTGGCACTGATGCTGGTGATGGCAGTGAGTGTTGTGGCATTGATGCTGATGGTTGCAGTATCGGTGTTGTCACTGATGTTGGCGGTTGCAGTATGGGTTGTGGCACTGATGATGATGGTAGTAGTAGGGGTGTGGCACTGATGTTGGTGGTAGCTTTAGTGGTTGTAGCACTGATGCTGGTGGTGCCATTAGGGGTTTTGGCGCTGATGCTGGTGGTGGCAGTAGAAGTTTTGGCACTGGTGCTGGTGATGGCAGTAGGGGTTGTGGTCCTGATGCTGGTGCTGGTAGTAAGGGTTGTGGTGTTCATTATGGTGGTAGCAGTAACGGTTGTGTCATTGAGGCTGGTGGTGATGATACGGGTTGTGGCACTGATACTGGTGTTGGAATTAGTGGTTGTGGCACTGCTGCTAGTGGTGGCACTAAGGGTTATGATCCTGATGCTAGTGGTAGCAGTAGGGGTTGTGGATCTGATGCTGGTGCTGGTAGTAGTGGAAGTAGGGTGGCAGTAGGGGTTGTGGCACTGATGCTAGTGGACGCAGTCGGGGTTCAGTACCCGATGCTGTGGGTGGCAGTAGGAGTTGTGGCACTGATGCTGGTGGTGGTAATAGAGGTTGTGGCACTAATACTGGTGGTAGCAGTGGGGGTTGTAGACCTGATGCTGGTGGTGTCAGTAGAGATTGGGTACTGATGCTGGTGGTGGCATTAGCGGTTTTGCACTGATGCTGCTGGTGGTAATAGAGGTGTGGCACTGATCCTGGTGGTGGCAGTAGGGGTTGTGTCACTGATGGTGATAATAAAGGTTGTGACACTGATGCTGGTGGTGGCAGTAGGGGTTATTGCACTGATGCTGGTAGTGGCAGTGAGGTACATGGACCTGATGCTGTTGGTAGCAGTAGGGGTTGTTGCATTGATGCTGTTGGTGGCAGTAAGGGTTGTTGCACTGATGCTGGTGGTGGCAGTAAGGGTTTTGGCGTTGATGATGGTGGTATCAGTAAGGTTTGTGGCATGGATGCTGGTGGTGGCACTAAGGGTTATGGAAGTAATGGTGGTGGCAGTTGGGGATGTGGACCTGATGCTGGTGCTGGCAGCAATTGCGGCAATGATACTGGTGGTGGAAGTAAGGGATGTGGCATTGATGATGGTGGTGGCAGGAAGGGTTTTGGCACTGATGCTGGTGGTGGGAGTAGTGGTTTTGGCACTGGAGCTGGTGGTGGCAGTAAGGGTTTTGGCACTGATGCTGGTGTCGGCACAAAGGCAGATGGACCTGATACTGGTGGTGGGAGTAGGGGTTCTGGACCTGATGCTAGTGCTGGCAGTAGGGGTTGTGGCAATGATGCTGGTGGTGGCAGTAGGGGCTGTGGCACTAATTCTGGTGGTGGCAATAGAGGTTGTGGCGCTGGTGGTGGTGGTGGCAGTAGTGGTTGTTGCACTGATGCTGGTGGGGGCAGCGGTGGTTGTGGCACAGATGCAAGTGGTGGCAGTTGGGGTTGTGGAGCAGATATTGGTGGTCGTAGTAGGGGTTGCGGACCTGATGCTGGTGGTGGCAGTAGAAGTTGTGTCATTGATGCCGCTGGTGGCAGTAGTGATGTTGGCAATTATGCTGGTGGTGGCAGTAGTGGTTGTGGCACTGGTGCTGGTGTGGCAGTAGGGTTTGTAGCACTGATGTTGGTGGTGGCAGTACGGGTTGTGGCACTGATGGTGATGGTGGTAGTAATGTTTGTAACACTGATGCTGATGGTGGCAGTAAGGGTTGTGGCACTGACGATGTTGATGGCAGTAAGATTCGTGGCACTGTTGCTGGTGGTGGTAGTACGGGTTGTGGCACTTATGCTGGTGGTGTCACTAAGGGTTTTGGCACTGATGCTTGTGGTGATAGTAAGGATCGTGGACCTGATGCCGGTGCTGGCAGAAAGGATTGTGGCACTGATGCTGATGGTAGCAGTAAGGGCTGTGGCATTGATGCTGGTGGTGGCAGTGTTGGTGTTGCCACTGATGCTGGTGGTGGCAGTAGTGGTTGTGGCATTGATGCTGGTGGTGGCAGTAGGGGGTGTGGCACTAATGGTGGTGGTGGCAGCAGTGGTTGTAGCACTAATGCTGGTGGTGGCAATAGTTATTGTGGCACTGATGCTGATAGTGCCACTAAAGGTTGTGGCAATGATGCTGGTGGTGGCAATAGAGTTTGTGGCACTGATGCTGGTGGTGGCAGTAGTGGTTATGGCACTGATGTTGGTGGTGGCTGTAGGTGTTGTGGCACTGATGCTGTAGGTGGCAGTAGTGGTTGTGGCACTGATGCTGGTGGTGGCTGTAGCGGTTGTGGTAATGATGGTGGTGGTGGCAGTATTGGTTGTGACACTGATGCTGTAGGTGGCTGTAGGGGTTGCGGCACTGAGGTTGGTGGAGACGGTAGTGGTAGGGCACTGATGCTGTTGGTGGCAGTAAGCGTTGTGGTACTGTTGCTGGTGGTGGCGGTAGGGGGTTCTGGCACTGAAGCCGGTGGTGGCACTAAGTGTTATGATACTGATATTAGTGGTGGCAGTAGTGGTTGTGGCACTGATGCTGGTGGTGGCAGTTGGTGTTGTGCACTGATGCTGGTGTTGGTAGTAGGGGTTGTGTAACTGATGCTGGTGGTGGCAGTAAGGGTTGTGGCAATGATAAGGGTGTTGGCAGTAAAGGCTGTGGCACTGATGCTGGTGGTGGCACTAAAGGTTATGGACCTGTTGCTGGTGGTGGCAGTAGGGGTTGTGGACCTGACGCTGATGCTGGCAGTCAGGGTTGTGGCACTGATGCTTGTTGTGGCAGTAAGGATTGTGGCAATGATGCTGGTGGTGGCAGTAAGGGTTATGGCAATGATGCTAGTGGTGGCAGTAGTGGTTGTGGCACTGATGTTGGTTGTGGCACTAAGGTTTATGGACGTGATGCTGGTAGTGGCAGTAGGGGTCTTGGACCTGATGTTGTTGATGGCCGTAATGGTTGTGGAACTGATGCTGGTGGTGGCAGTAGGGACTGTGGCATTGAAGCTGTCGGAGGCAATAGGGGTTGTGGCACTGATGCTGGCGGTGGCAATAGAGGTTTTGGCATTGGTGCTGGTGGTGACAGGAGTAGTTGTGGCACTATTGCTGGTGGTTGAGGTAGGTGTTGTGGCACTGATGCTGGTGGTGGCAGTAGTGGTTGTGGCATTGATGTTGGTGGTGGCAGTAGGGACTGTGGATCTGATGCTGGTGGAGGCAGTAGAAGTTCTGGCACTGATGTTGGTGGTGGCAGTAGTGATTGTGGAACTGATGCTGGTGGTGGTAAAAGAGTTTGTGGTACTGATGCTGGTGGTGGCAGTAAGAGTTATGTCACTGTTGCTAGTGGTAGCAGTAGTTGTTGTGGCACAGATGCTGATGGTGGCAGTAGGGGTTGTAGCACTGATGCTTGTGGAGGCATTAGCGGTTATAGCACTGATGCTTGTGGTGGCAGTTGTGGTTATGGGACTGATGCTGCTGATGGAATTAAGGGTTGTGGCACTTATACTGGTGGTGGCAGCATTGGTCGTGGTTCTAATGTTGTAGTGGGCAGTAGGGGCATTGGCACTGTTGCTGGTAAAGCTATTAGGAGGTCGTGGCACTGATACTGTTGGTGCCATAAGGGGTCGTGGCACTGATTCTTGTAGTGGCATTAGGGGTTATGGCACTGGTGCTGGTGGTGGCAGTAAGGGTCGTGGACCTGATGCTGGTGGTGGTACTAGGGGTTGTGGCACTGATGTTGTAGGTGACATTAGTGGTTGTGGAAGTGATGCTAGTGGTGGCAGTAGGGGTTGTCGCGCTGATGCTGGTGGTGGCAGTAGGGGTTGTGGTACTGTTGGTGGTGGTGGCAGTAGTTTTAGTGGCATATATGCTGTCGGTGGCAACAGAGGTCGTGACACTGATGTTGGTTGTGGCAGCAGTGGGTATGGGACTGATGTTGGTGGTGGCAGTAGGGGTTCTGGCACTGATGCTTGTGTTGGAAGTAGGGATTGTGGCACTGATGCTGTTGGTGGCATTCGGTGTTATGGCACAAATGCTGGTGGTTGCAGTAAAGGTCGTGGACGTGATACTGGTGGTGGCAGTAGGGGTTTTGGCTCTGATGCTGGTGGTGGCACTAAGGCCTGATGCTGGTAGTGGTAGCAGGGGTTTTGGACCTGACGCTGGTGGTGGTAATAATGGTTGTAGAACTAATGCTGGTGGTGGCAGTAGGGGTTGTGGCACTGAAGCTGTTTCAGGCAATAGGGTTGTGGCACTGATGGTGGTGGTGGCAATAGAGGCTTTGGCACTGGTGCTGATGGTGGCAGGAGTGGTTATGGCACTACTGCTGTGTTTGAAGTAGGTGTTGTTGCACTGATGCTGGTGGTAGCAGTAATGGTTGTGGCATTGATGTTGGTGGTGGCAGTGGGATTTGTGGAACTGATGCTGGTGATGTTAGTAGAGGTTCTGGCACTGATGCTGGTGGTGGCATTAGTGGTTGTGGCATTGATGCTGGTGGTGGCAATAGAGTTTGTGGTACTGATGCGGGTGGTGGCAGTAGGACTTATGGCACTATTTCTGGTCGTGGGAGTGGAAGTTTTGGCACAGATGCTGTTGATGGCAGCAGGAGTTGTGGCACTGATGCTTGTGGTGGCAGTTGTGGTGATTGGCTGGTGCGAGTGGTGGCATTAGGGGTTGTGGCACTGATATTTTTGGTGACATTAGTGGTTGTGGACCTGATGCTAGTGGTGGTAGTAGGGGTTGTGGCGCTGATGCTGCTGGTGGCAGCAGGAATTGTGGCAATGTTGATGGTGTTGGTAGTAGTTTTTGTGGCACATATGCTGGGGTGGCAGTAGAGGTTGTGGCACTGATGCTAGTGGTGGCAGTAGTGGTTATGGGACTGAAGTTGGTGTTGGCAGTAAGGGTTGTGGCAGTAGGGGTTGTGGCACTGATGCTGTTGGTGGCAGTAGGGGTCATGGCACTAACGTGGTGCTGGTGGTGGCATTAGGGGTTGTGACACTGATGCTGGTGGTGACATTAGTGGTTGTGGACCTGATGCTGGTGGTGGCACTAGGGGTTGTGGACCTAATGCTGATGGCGGCAGTAGGGGTTCTGGCACTGAAGCTGGTGGTGGGAGTAAGGGTTGTCGACCTGATGCTGATGATGGCAGTAGGGATTGTGGCATTGATGTTGGTGGTGGTAATAGAGGTTGAGGAACTGGTGCTGGTGGTGGCAGCAGGGGTTTTGGCACAGATACTCGTGGTGGTAGGTGTTGTGGCACTGATGCTGGTGGTGGCAGTAGGGATTGTGGACCTGATGCTGGTGGTGGCAGAAGGGGTTATGGCACTGATGCTGGGGGTGGCAGAAAGGGTTGTTAACGTGATGCTGGTGGTAGCATTAGGTGTAGCACTGATGCTGGTGGCGGCAGTAGGGGTTGTGGACCTGATGTTGGTGATGGCAGTAGGGGTTCTGGCACTGAAACTGGTAGTGGCAGTAGGGGCTTTTGACCTGATGCTGGATTTGGCAGTAGGGATTATGGCACTGATGCTGGTGATAGTAATAGAGGTCGTGGTTCTGGTGCTGGTGGTGGCAGTAGGGTTTTGGCACAAATTCTGGTGGTGGTAGTAGGTGTTGTGGTACTGATGCTGGTGGTGGCGGTAGTGGTTGTGGCATTGATGCAGGTGGTGGCAGTAGTGTTTGTGGCACTGATGCTGGTGGTGCTAGCAGTAGTTATAGGACTGAAGCTGGTGGTGGCAGTAGGGGCTGTGGCAATGATAGTGGAGGTGGCAGCAGGGGTTTTGGCGCTGATGCTGGGGAGACAGTAAGGGTTGTGGCACTGATACTGGTGGTGGCAGTAAGGGTTGTGGCAGTGATGCTGGTGGTGGCAGTAGGTGTTGTGGCAGTAATGCTGTTGGTGGCAGAAGGGATTATGGCACTGATGCCGTTGGTGGAAGTAGTAATTTTGGCACTGATGCTGGTGGTGGCAGTAGGAGTTGTGGCACTGATGCTGGTGGTGGCAGTAAGGGTTGTAGCACTCGTGCTGGTGGTGGCAGTATTGGTTGTGGCACTCATGCTGATAGTGGCAGTATGGGTTTTGGATCTGATGCTGGTTGGGCCAGTAGTGGTTGTGGCACTTATGCTAGTGATGTCAGTAGGTGTTATGGCACTGATGCTGGTGGTGGCAGTAATCGTTGTGGCGCTGATGCTGTTGGTGGCAGTAGTGGTTTTGGAACTGATGCTGGACTGATGCTACGTAGTGGTGTAGTAGTGGTTGTGGCACTGATGCTGGTGGTGCCAATAGGGGCTGTGGCACTGATGCTGGTGGTAGCACTAAGGTTTATGGACCTGATGCTTTTGTTGGCAGTAGCTGTTGTGCCACTGATGCTGGTGGTGGCACGGAGGATTATGGACCTGATACTTTTGGTAGCAGTAGTGATTGTGGCATTGATGTTAGTGGTGGCAATAGAGGTTGTGGCACTGGTGCTGATGTTGGCAGAAAGGGTTGTGGCACTGATGCTAATTGTGCGGTAGTGGTTGTGGCACTGATGCTGGTGGTGGCAATAGTGGTTGTGGCACTGATGCTGGAGGTGCTAGTAGGGGCTTAGGCATTGATGCTTGTGGTACCATTAGCGGTTGTGACACTGATGCTGGTGGTTGCATTAAGGTTTATGGACCTGATGCTGGTGGTTGCATTAAGGTTTATGGACCTGATGCTGGTGGTTGCATTAAGGTTTATGGACCTGATGCTGGTGGTTGCATTAAGGTTTATGGACCTGATGCTGGT
>JAUUDZ010104966.1:0-19609 GCA_032361705.1 Panulirus versicolor
CGTGTACTGAAAGAGTGTGCCTCTGAACTTGCACCTGTGCTTACTCGTCTGTTCCGTTTCTATATTAAAGCCAAAACTTTTTCTTCTCCTTGGAAGCATGCATTGATTCATCCAATTCCTAAAAAGGGTGAATGTTCTGACCCATCTAATTATCGTCCTATTGCTTTGACATCTATCGTTTCCAAAGTCTTTGAATCCCTCCTCAACTCCCATATCCTTAAACACTTCGAAAATCGCAGTCTTCTCTCTGATCACCGGTGTGGCTTCCGTAAGGCGAGATCCACTAGTGATATTCTTTCCTGTCTTACTAATATCTGGTCAACATACCTGAAAGATTTGGGGGAGTCAAGTATAGTTGCCCTTGACATATCTAAGGCTTCTGACAGGGTGTGGCATCGGGGTCTCATCTTAAAGCTCCCCTCTTTTGGCTTCCCTCCCTCACTTTGCTCCTTCATATCTAGCTTCCTCTCAATCCGATCTATCTCTGTGGCTGTTGATGGATCAGCCTCTCCCCTTTCCTCCATCAACAGTGGTGTCTCTCAAGATTCTGTCCCGCAACCTACACTTTTTCTTCTTTTTTTCAAACGATTTCTTCTCCTCAACAAATAATGCAATGTACTCATACGCTGACGAATCAACACGGCATCCATCCACATCCTTCAATTCCCTCTTCTCTCACTCGATCTGCATCTCGTCTTGACACAGCTTCCTCAATAAACTCAGACTTGGACAGGATATCTCAGCGGGGTAGATAAAATCTTGTTAAGTTTAATGCTTCCAAGACCCAGTTTCTACCCATCTCTCTACAGAAAACTCCTCACAACTCTCGTCTTTCCTTTGACGGTTCCGAAATTCCACCTCTTGACTCAATGAACATACTTGGTTATTACTGTAACATCCACTCTTTCTTGGAAACCCCACATTACAGGAATAGCTAAGTCTGCCTCTATGAAATTGGGTGTCCTGTTTAGATGTTGAAACCTCTTTTATAAACAGTTACTCCGTTTATACAAGGGACTGGTTCGTCCTTACATGGAGTACTGCTCTCATATTTGGGGTGGTTCTAGTTCTGTCTACATCCTTGACAGAGTCGAGTCTAATGCTATCCGACTTATAAACAGTCCCAGGCTAACTTCCAAACTTGACCCCCTGGCCATACGCTGCAATACTGGCTCACTTTCCCTCTTCTTTAGGTATTACTTTGGTTTCTGACCCCCCACCATTAGCTAGAACACACAATACTCGGCACGCTGCTGCGTCACATGATTATTGTGTGGCCATCGGCAACACAAGGGTGGGCCGTTTTGATACCTGCCTCTTTCCCAACACGTCGAAGCTTCGAAACTCTATCTTCTCATGTTTTTCTCAATAACTATGACTTGGTACATTTCAGAAGACAGATCTTTCACTTCTTCCAAAATTCCTAAATGCTTACCATTGTCTTTTCTTTTTTCGTTTCATAATTCTCTCTATATTACAATCAAGGCCCGGCCTTGATGTGGACTTTTGTCCGCGACTGGAGACTTCAACCTATAAAAATACACTAAGCTTACACAACATGTCCTAGATTGAATCAACAAACTGCAATCCCCCTCCCACACAGTGTTAATAGCAATAAACAACAAAGTATTTGACAATGACTCCCGACACATCTTCACACACAAAATACTTGACATCAACCACAACCATGACAGTTGGTTGGCCAACTTCATAGCCAGCCACCACGTCACTCACAAGGGCTTCACCTCTAAAACACTTATACTCTACAATGGAGTTCCCCAGGCTGTAGTTCTTTCTCCAACTCTTTTATATCTCATACTACAATGGAGTTCCCCAGGCTGTAGTTCTTTCTCCAACTCTTTTATATCTCATACTACAAGGTCTCCCGTTATTTCTGACAAACCTTATCATAAAGGTCCTTTCGTATACAGACGACTTCACAATTACAGCAGCATCCTGACACGACAGTTGCAACATCAAACAACTAACACTATTCTAAACAATGGCTCAACTATAACAAAATATCTATCTCCAAAGAAGTCTTCATCGATACTTTTAACCCCAGACCGACAAGATTTCAGGTGACATCCTCCAGTTACCTTGATTGTACGGTTTTTTCCACCAGACAAAACACTAACCACTCAAGGCGTCACATACAACACAACAGGACATTCATTCTTCACACCAAAGGCAACACAAAAACTAAAGGTCCTCAGAACACTAACTGGTACTAGATTTGGACAAGAAATTTGATTCCTCAACATCCTATATGAACAATTCATCAGCTCCACTTTAAACTATGCCTAACGTGCCTGGCCTTCCACCATCTCAAAAACAAATATAACAAAGCTGCGAACCACACAAAATAATGTACTCACAGCCATCATTGGCTGCCTGAGAACAACAAACACTCAACATCTTTACAGTGACACAAACACCCTATCAGTACATTCCACCTAAGCATGCTCAGCACTCAGTTTATGCAACAGCACAAGACCCCCTCCCACCCTAATTACTCTATCCACCATTAGCCAAGTACAAACAAAGAGCTTACCCGTCTCACACTTCAGTAACCTCTACTTACAGATCCTTCCGCCCACAACAAACATGACCATGCCTTCACACATACATACTTAAACGACCCGATAATCCTTAAACAACCGATCTCCCAACTCAGTCTTAAACACAAACCCATCAGACACTACACTCCCCAGACATATACACATCAAACTCTCCCACTTTACGCTCTGTACATCACTCATCACTATAACATTACAAATACCGTTTCAACATATCCCATGATCCTTCATGTCCACGATGCGACTATCATAAAGAAGACACCGAGCACTTGCTACTCAGTTGCAGTGCAATTTCTGCACACAGACGCACACTCCTACGTGCTGCAGGAGCCTCACAAGAATAAAAGGGACTCCTGCGGCAGGAAGGTAAGTTAAGGTATATATGTACGCCAGCATCGAAAACATTACAAATCGATAAACTCACATCAGTAACCACATTACCACTAATACCATATCATGGTCGGACCCTTAATTAGTTATCACTATCAAGCGGGAGATTGTTGTGTCATTATTGGTCTTTGTAGATCAGTCTATGTACTGATGCTGTGGTTACCATCATCATTACAGCAAGTTACTGCTGCCCTGCAAGTGACTAATAAAATCATTAGTCAAATGGCTGGTGATTGCCCACCCGCTCCTAATCTATTCTTCACCCAAGCCTTCACTTCCCTAGACTGCAGCCTGCCTACAGGTGACCTGGGGAGCCTGTGTCCTGCCAGACACACGCCTTACCTGATGGTTACTCTCATGGTGGAGGCGGCGCCAGGTGAAGGGTTTGCGGTCAGTGTTGACGTCCGAATTCGAGGCGCTGTAGGTGGGGTTGGTGTAGGTGAGGGCCCCTCCCTGAGGGCCCTCTACCAGCTTGGTCTGCTTCTTGTACTTCCACCAAGCCACCACGGCCAGCATGGCCAGCACCCACATCACCAGGACCAGCGCCAGCACTGCCAGAAGGGGGATCAGGCCAGGGGGGTCGTCGTTTGAGGAACTCACTTCCCTTATGGACCCGTAGGGCCTCTGGTTGACGTAGTTCTCTGTCGTAGAGAACTGGGTCGTCCTGACTTTAAATATTGGACCTGCAAAGGAGGAGAAGAGGTTAACAATGGATGTGACTTACAATAGGTTTATTTTAGGGGTCGGAAGTTAACTCTAATTACGAAAAAAAATCTGTTTACATCCATACTGTGAAAGACATCTTCATGTAGACATATTTTCTCCACAGTCCAGTTATGAGACTGGGTTGTGGATGCCCACCGCACCGTCTTTGCCACAAACATACCTAAGGATGGTATCAGATCAGAAACCCCCATCAGTTACAACGTGATACCTTAGGAAGTGGAGTCTACATGTACCTTCCTGGAGCAAAACGACATTCCATCCCTGCCACCTCACTCTTCACATGTCTAATGGATGGGTAACCAACACTTACCATGATTATTCATCACCAGTGCTCGCGTTCAAATGCCTCACTAGACCCAGTGAGAATCTGTCTCCTCAAGGACAAGCAGGTATTTTGTATCTGCCACAAAGACTGTTCTAAAGCGGACTAAAAACTCCGTGAGGAATGACCAGCTGAAGAAGAGATGGCAGTTGGTAAGCACAAACACTCATCTACTTCCTTCATACCCGGAGACTCTTTCCCAGTCAAACTGACTAAAGGAAATTGTCATCTGTTCTAACAATCTCAGCTCCGGAACATTCAGAAAGACCATACATTCTAGAAAAATCATTCTAACCTCTTTACTGACTACCTTCCAGGATACCTGCCATGATGACCTTCGTCCTGAGATCAAAACTTTCCCAATAGACTGTCAGGGTAAAAAGAGATCGCCTGTTGTCAGATGTATACAGCTTTGCCTGGGGATCGGTTGTCTTTACCCGTAGTCGACTGTATCAAGCGGGACTTAGAGAACAGGTCTTCCTGACCTAAACCCCATCCAAATTCAGACTACAGCATCTGCTGCTGTTGAACGTTTGTGTGTTCAGATTAGCAGAGAATCTTCCAAATTTTACATAGACGCTCTAGTTAGCCAGCAGAGACGGACACTGGCGTGCACGGCCGTTTACAACGAACAATCCAGGATAAAGACCCGATCATTCTTGGGTATCTTAATCTTCCAGAAATCAACTGGCAAACTATCACAGGCGTAGAGAGTGAATCAGCTATACACTTATCAACTTTGTCGAGGACAGTTTTCTCTATCAAAACAGTCACCAAGCCGTCGAGGGAAGCCAATATACTTGAATCAGTTCATACACACCAGGAGTTCTTAGTAAGCAATACCCGCGTTGGAGGATATCGAGGTACTTGTGACCATAACATGGTTAGATTCGACGTAAATATCAAAACAATCTCCCGTAAAACCAGTCCTGTTACCCCTGACTTTAAAAGGGCGGATTTAATGGGCTACGCGACGCAAAAAAAGGGTCTCATTCTTGGCGTCAGTTTCTACACCATCAAGTCACACTCATTCTCTTGCATGACAGAAACAATGAAACCAAGACTGAATGGTAATACAAAGATATTGCAAGAGCTATAAGGCGCAGAAATAAACTATATACTTAAGAAATCGATCAATGGCCCAGATGCAATATAACGCAATCAGACAAGTGAAAGCTCTTATTAGAAATGCTAATAAAAAAGAATACAAAATGAGTATTGTAAAAGATAGTAATAGAGATCCTAAAAGATTTTATAGATGTGTCAATAACATGTAACATATAAATGGTGCAATTTGACCCTTAGTAAACGAGAATGGGGAACCCATTGTGGACAATAAGAACATAGCATCAACTCTGAATAGTCAAAGTTTTTCAGTTCTGCTTTTACGGCACGAATTTTGAGACAGTGATAAATAGCATAAATAGCACTCACTTGATGCAAGAATTTACCCTCACGGAGAAGGACTAACATACAGGTTCTGATCGTCTTTCATTGAAAACAAACAGTTAATCTATATTTTCAGTCCCGCAGGACGGGAGACTGGCAGACGTCATTCCTCTGCACAAAAAGGGAAGTCGCAAACTGCCTAGTATTTACCGTCCTATTAGCCTTATATCAATTATATGTAAATTTCAGCAGTCGCTTATTGGAGATACAGACGTAGCCTACCTGGAACACCAAAGCCAGATCAATAATACACAGCTTGGTTGTAGAAGACGTAGATCATGTCTTACAAACCTCCTGGAATTTTATCATACATTATTCAATACCCACAAGACAAGACAAAAGAAACAGATATTATATTTCTAGACTCCCACAAAGCATTCGACAAACTCCATGTTAAACCGTTGCATAAATTCCGGGTCTTGTGGATTACTGTCTGCATAGGAAATTGTCAGAAGCCTGGTTACGTGATAGGAAGCAGAGAGTCGTAATGAATGGTGAATCATCACTGTGGTCACCCGTTACTAGTGAGGTCCCCCAGGGATCCGTACTTGGGCCAACACTTTTCATTATTTACATTAACTAAATAGTTTGCCGCTAAATTTGCAGATGACACGAAGATAGGCAATGCCATATTCACTGAAGAAGATTGGCTAGAACTACGAGAGGATCTACGTAATATCGCTGAGTGGTCTAGTAAATGGCAAATGCCATTTAACGTTAACAATGTCAGCTGTTACAATAGGAAACCAAAGCTAAGAAATATATGATGAACTGATGGGCCACGAGACAAAAGACAGCCCTAGTGCGAGGAATCTCGGGGTCATTGTCTCCAGCAACTTCAAATTCTCCCAGCATTGTAATGAAGCTGCCAAGAATGCAAACAGGATGTTATGAACTAGTAACAGAGAATCTACATACAGGAACAAGGTTGTGATCTTGCCACTATACTCAGGTCTAGTGAGGACACCTTGAATATGCAGTGCCTATTGATGCTCTCAAACACACTGGGAGTTCATGCTTTCTCACACACACTGGGAGTTCATGCATCTCACACATAATGAAAGCTCATGCTCTCACACACACACCGAGTTTATACTCTCTCACACAGAGTTCATACTCTCTCACTCACAGAGTTCATGCTCTTACACACTCAAAGTTCATGCTCTCACACACAATGGGAGTTCATTTTCTCTTACAAACTGACAGTTCATGCAATCACACACACACACACTGTTCATAATTCTTACACACAATGGGTGTTCATACTCTCACACGCACTGGAAGTTCATGCTTTCTCACACATTGGGAGTTCATGCTCTCACACAGAGTTCATGGTCTCGCACAGAGTTTATGATCTCACAGACACAGAATTTATGCTTTCACACACATTAAGAGTTCATGCACTCTCTCTCTCTCTCTCTCTCTCTCTCTCTCTCTCTCTCTCTCTCTCTCACACACACACACACTGAAAACTCATACTCTCAAACACACTGATAATTCATGCTCTCACAGAGAAACCTAATTCACTCACACATACACACACACACACACACACACACACACACACACACACACACACACACACACACACAAATAGCTCACGCTCTCACACAAAATGAGACTTCATATTGAGACGTACAAGTATCAATATATTTTTTCTTCAGTATGTATACATGCATGCACGTCAGTCTGTATACATGCAAGTCAGGTGAATATATGACTTCCTTCTCCGAAATGTGTTACTCATCATCAACAAAATGATGCAACACGAAAGTGTAGGACGTATTACACCCATGTGAGTGTAGGAAATCACTGCCGGATGCACACAAGGACAGGGAAACGGCTTCATGCTACAGTGATCAGCGAGGTCACAAGCAGAAGTGGTTTTACAATGTTGGTGTGTGTGTGTGTGTGTGTAGCAGGTTGTAGTAATGGGGTTAAATACTTAGAGCAAAGGTCATGGAGACAATGATCATCAACCATTTGGCATAACTGGAATGAAATGTTCGAGATGTCTTGGACGAAAAAATGGCTCAAACTGTGAGGCACAGACGCAACACGAGATGACGAGTGACACACAGACGCAACACGAGATGACGAGCGACACACGGGCTCAATACGTCATAACTGGCCTGACAGGAAAGCATCAGGACGGTAACCAGTCAAGGTGATCGACACACAACACACGACGCTCAGAGCGAGACATGGCGTCATCGACAGAGCAAGACACAACACAATAGCATTTCACGTGTGGGTTAGACCATGCTTCCTCTCGCAGCCCAGTTATAAAGAATGAATATGGAAATAAGTTCAGCAGAAAACATCAAAACGACAGCGTCTTAAACAATTTAAAAAGCTAAAAGGTATCAGCTCATCTCGTTAAACAAAACAGCATAAAAAAGATAATATAACGAGAGCATAAACAGGAACACACACCACTGGGTCCATTAAAGCTTTGTGGTAAGGGAAGACCTCAGACGTAAGTGTGGTAGAAGAAAATCAAACGTAACTTATGGAGTTGTGTTGAGTCTACATTGTCAAGTCCGATCCATCAAGTGTGTATGTCTGGTGCTGTTATGCTCTCCTCCATCTGGTACATCAGTCCTCGCGTTAACAATGCAGTTCAGGAAGAAGCATTCTGCCTTACTTCAAGCACTGTAAAACGTTCCTCCAGTTCATAGAACTTACTACAACTGAAAGCAGATGAATCTAGTCTTGAAATCTGTTTTTACAGAAGGTTATCATCGCCCTTCATTCTGAATACTGAAATATAATCACCTCAACCCACCCTCTTTTTTTTCTAAGCTACGTAAATTCTGTTTGTCTAGCAGGCTGTCTGAGTATTTGTTTCTCAGTCCAGTAATCATCTTAGCAGCTTACCACTGTACCCTCACCAGTCGATGTCCTTCCCAGTATGGTGACTAAAACTGAACACAGTAGTCAAGGTCGGGACGCACCAATGAACTGGAAAAAGTGAGGATTAGTTTATGACACTTCAACACGAATATCTGGCCAATGAAACCCAAAATTTTCTTCGCCGTGTTTTACTGTCTACGCTCTGCTTACTTGGCCGTAAATCATAGGAAATCACGAAATTTACCTTCTGTGGTTCACTAAATATCATACGAGAACGTGTCTGCTCGTTTTGACTACCAAAATGTAAAGCTTCGTACTTCTCGATATTGTCAGCATCAGCCCCCTGTGATCCCAGTCCATCTGTTTATCTGTCAGATTACAGTTTCAGACTTTGCTTCTGTTGAAGCTTTATTTCCAGCAAATTCTGATAAAACAGGCAATCATTACAGAAGAAAAAGAGAACCAGTTTCGAGACTGATCCTTGTGGCACACCACTTCTTACGTCCGACCATTCTGAGGCTTGACAGATAATCACTGCTCTTTGCTCACGGTATGACAGTCAACCAATTTTCAAACCACCGAAATACAACCCGATCATTACCATGCGACTTGCTAGTAACCTCTGACCTGAGATCTTACCAAATGCTTCCTGTAAATCTACGAACATACCATCAACCACTTGACTCTCTTTCATAAGTTGATCACATTATGAAAGAAATCAAGCAGATTTGTCAGACATGAACGAACTTGGCGAAACCCGTGATAAGAATCATAGATTAAGATAATGATTCTTCACATGGTTCATGATACTGTCCTGAATGATGGCTTCCATAAGGTTAAAATCTGCAGAAACCAGACTAACTGGGCGAATATTTCCGGACAAGGACTTTTTTTTCTTCTCTTTTTCAAATATCGTTGATGCATTGGCAAGCTTCCAATCCCAAGAAAGTTTCCTTTACCCTGTGCAACTATCTCACAGGCATCACTGACAACGAAGCTTATCTGTCCAAGACCAAATGATAAGAACAAATGAAATAATATCTTCAACATACACCAACAACAACCAAGCAAATCCTGACTGTGAAACGGACGAGAGACTACTCAAAGGTTGAGGTACACAAAACGTCAATATGCCACAACACAAAAGATGAATTACAAGTAACATTATACTGCAAGAACCTTGAAGTAAGGTATTTATACATGAAGAAACAACTAAGGATACCAACCCTTTACAGGTTTCCAATGCGATTTATATCAGTTCATTTGGCTGAAAACTGTACAACCGCCTTCACTTCCACCCGGGACAATCAGCTTTGTCAGTCTTCTCTCTCAGCGAGCGTGAACCCTGGGAGTATTAACTCGTTACTTCAAGCTCTCATTGTTCGGAGTTCCGCTCATCATGACGAGGTCATCAATAGCCTCGGCAACGTCTGACTCCATGTGTTGTTGTGAACTTGGGTTTCAATCAACTAACGACAAGTTATTACGATGTCACCTCTGCACTCACCGTCGCCTGTGACCCTGATAAGATCAAGTGGTGAGGTGGAAGCCAAGCGTGGGTAAACAGAGGTGTTCTATGAGCTCAGGCCGTGAGAGTACGCCAGCCATCCTGTGTTACGTTGATCCATGTAGAACATAAAAGTTCATCAGTGAAAGTGGCTTGCATCAAAGCCTTACGGTCGAATGATAATATCCATAATGATATACCTGTCGCAGGTGGAATCACCATGGGTGGGGTTGTTGGGTGGTGGTGGTGGTGGGAAAATGTGGCGTGAGGGTAGAGGACCATGAAGCATGATGCGTGGGCCACCTCCGCCTCTGATAACCCCTAGCATCATGCAGCAGAATGAAGACCTTTGTGAAAAGAACGTAATAATATACCATTATAGATGAGGTTATAAGATAACCCTCGAGCAGGATGTCATTGTTCAACAGCACTTCACAGGTTTCTTATTATCCGCCACACTGCACACCATCCCCGTTTTCTGGACTGTGGCTTCATTGTTCAGTTGCAACAGCTAGAATACTTAAACTCCTCTCTACAGGTTGATCCTACGGAAGACTCGATGTAACAAGGAGTTATCGTATATATAAAAGGATAATTATCTAATATGCAAGCCACAGAACACTACAATAATGATGTCCTAAAGCTTTCTGTAAAAAAAAAAATCTTACAGTATGTATGACTGTACCCCGTATGAATGAGTGTTGATCCGTGGTTATGCAGTTCTCATGGATATTGTACTCATTACGCAAATTTCATTAGTTTCCTGTAATGTTGAACATGGGGTTCAACAAGTAAGAAGCATAGAATAATGTAAGAACGTCAAAGAAAAATATGGCCAATAGCTATAGTTTTATTTTTCTCCATGGAGTGTGGCGTGTGTATGGTGGGAATGAGGTTCTGTGGTGGTGGTCACTACGGGATAGGACACACATTAGCTGGGAGTCGTCATGTGTGATACATACAGACATCGAGTTTGGCACGAGTCGATAAGATCACAAGAAACTTTCTACATTGCCTCGCCTTGAAGATGAGCTCGGAAATAACTTTTCGAGTAGACTCGTTATCGCCATTATACTTGACCCACTAAAAATGACACAATGTCCATTATCTGGTCACACTCAATGTACCAGTTTGTTGGATCTGCCTTATGCGATACGAATATAAATCCCTTTGTTAAGCATCGCACATATATATATCTGGCTTTCAGTAAGCCTTTGATATGGTGCCACATTAACGACTGCTAAAGAAGGGGAGGAATAGGGTATGGGAGGGAAGGCACTGCACTGGATCAGGGAGTGGCTCAATGACAGGAAGCAGAGGGGTTGTACAGGTGGGTCCTCGTCAGGTTGAGGTGATGTAATCAGTGGCGTGCCGCAGGGGTCGATGCTGCCACCTCTTCTTTTCATTATTTATATCAACGATTTGTATAGTGGAATCATAAGTAACTTGAGTAAATTTGCGGGCGATACGAAAACAGGAAATGTTAAACCAACCTAGTGATGCACTGAAGTTACAAGAGGACTTGGAATAACTGTTTATAGGCGAGGAAGTGGCAAATGGATTTCAACGTGAATAAATGCAAGACATTGAGTGTAGGGAAGGGGGCAACCCAAACACCTCCACCCATATGACAGACTCGTAGGGAAATCAGACTGTGAGAGTGATTTGAGAGTATTAGTAAAGGTCCAAAACCAAGGCAACAGTGTATCAAAGTTAAAGACAAGGCAAGTAGAATGTTGGGATCCATTAGAAGTGTTAATAAAAGACTGCAAAGTAATTCTAAAGCTTACTAAAGACTGGAAATATAATTCTAAAGCTTAATCTTGCATTAGTTAAACGTCATTTCGACTCTGCTGTGCAGTTTTCGTCGCTTTAGCATAAAGAGCAGTTATAGAGAGATTGGAGAGGGTGCAGAGAAGTCTGACTAGAGTGATACCAGGAAATTTAGTTGTGAAGAAACTTGCTAGGCTGAATTTACATTCACTGAAAAGAAGGGCCAGAGGGGATATGATAGAGGTGTACAGATGGATGACAGGTTTAGATAAGGGGGAAACTGGCAATGTTCTACGGTTAGCCAGCCAGGTTAGAACTTGCAATAATGGCCTCAAGATAGGGAAATTTAGGTTCAGGTTGGGTGTGGGGAAGCACTGGTTTAGTTAGCCATAGGGTGGTTGATCTGTGGAATGGCTTGCAGATGCAGTGGTTGGGGCGGGAACCTTGAATTGTTTTATGAATTGGTTGGATAGGTATGAGAGCCCCGTGGGCTGGATGTTGGAAGGATCCACCTAGTATGGTCCAGTAGGCCTTTTGCGGAGTCTAGTACCTTGTTCTTATGTTCTAATCATCAGATGACCTTGTATAAATCACGTTTCTTAACACGCAGCAGCCAACATTTTCATGTTCGAGGAGTTGCCGAAAGCTGAGAAAACCCACATGTTATATTTATACATGACACAGAACACAAGATGCCCTAACTTAATCGTTACTTCATCCAGACCAAACCGCCACCGCCACAATATATCATCCATATTCCCATGATAAAGATATCTTACTGACCACAACATATGGGTCCACCTGTGCGGTGCTGACCCCATTCCTTCTCCTGCCGTCACATACCACCACCACCATGTACTCAATACCATACTCTTCCTACAGACTGTAAATTGTGAAACATTACACGCAACAGATGATGTGCTGCAAAATGGTATTCTTTTTCCATATCTATTAAACTTAAAATGATTGACAGCTTCCTGGGTAATATTGATAAGAACAAAAGGGATAAATGATGATTGAAACGTAATCTTTACGTACTACCTAAGTCGTAAAAGCTGCATCTTATGACGAACCCAGCAGGTGTAAAGGTCACTCTCGAGCTGGTGATATCTGCTTCTTTGGACAGAGGAAATGACGTGGCCTGTGTGTGTGTGTGTGTGTGTGTGTGTGTGTGTATGTGTGTGTGTGTGTGGTAAGCAAAGGAAGGGGCGGGGGTGAAGGAGTTGCATCATCATCATGGAAAACCTCAGACCCGTAGCACAAGCCTCGACTAACGTCCTAACATGCCACCAACATCACATTTCTGCCCAGCCCCAGTTATTCTCACACTTGCTTCGTAAAATATGGCGTTGAGTGTAGGTGTCAAGCGTCCTCCTCTCTCTCAAGAATCTCTTCTCCTCCCCTGTCACCCCCCCTCACACGCCGGCCCCAGTCGTCTCCCGCTCCCCCACCCCAGGTAACTAATTAGTTCACACCTACGCCAATAGAGGACTCGCATCGCTGACAGTCGGTTTAGTGTGTTAGATGTCGTGGTTGTGGTAAGCTCAAGAAGGTGTGGAGTCCGTGCCGTCCACACACTTACGTGCTAACTCGTGAGCTGATGGTTGTGGGTGGAGGCGGCTGTACGCCTCAGATTCCTTGTAAAATACGTCATTATGAAGTCTGCAAGTTTATCCAGACGCCAGTGGATGCCTGAACAACACGGGGCAGACCAGTGGATGCCTGAACAACACGGGGCAGACCAGTGGTTGCCTGAACAACACGGGGCAGACCAGTGGATGCCTGAACAACACGGGGCAGACCAGTGGATGCCTGAACAACACGGGGCAGACCAGTGGATGCCTGAACAACACGGAGCAGACCAGTGGATGCCTGTACAACATGAGTCAGTGTTAACTCGCGTGGAAAAAGGTTCACCAGAATCCTGCCAAGACATCAACCAGGAGGAAATACAAAAAAAAGATTCCGAGACGCTGAACCGGCGTCAACCAACTGCATATCGCGGAAGCCGTCAGCATAAAAGAATCTTAACCTAAAATCCAAACCTAACACTATCCCACACTCCCAACCTATCACACACACACACACACACACACACAACGTCGCATCTGACCCTCACCAACAGGGTTTTACCCAAGGCAGGAGCGAGGACCAACTTCACCGCCCAACACCGACACAAACCTTCAGTCTCCAAATTACTCACGGCAAACAATGAATAACTCAACCGTACACCACATGTGACGAGGACGTTTACTGCTACAAAGGAGATTCAGTGAGTATTCTGAAGGACTGCTGAACGCATCTGATGACAGGGTGGCGGATGTTCGGTGTTTGGGTCGTGGCGGTATGCCAAGTGAATCATGGAGAGTGGTCTGGCATGGAGAGAAGAGGTGGTCAAAGCCTTACGTTCAGATAGAACGTGGCAAGGCGGCTGGAGTCGATGGTGTTGTAGATGAATTTCTTAAAAAAGGGGCGAATGAGTTGTTGACTGATTGATAAGGATTTTGAATGTATGTATGAATCATGGTGAGGAGCCTCAGGATTGGCAGAGGGCATGTAGAGCGCCATTGTTCCAAGGCAAGGGAGTACATAATTGAGTGTTCAAACAACAGAATTATAAGTAAGTTGGTAACCTGGTAAGTTGTATGAATGGGAAATGACTGAGAGGGTGAATGTATGCACAGAGCATCAGACTGGGGAGGAATAATGGAGTTTTAGAAATGGTGGAGATGTCTGCATATAAGATTATGTGTTAGAAATACAGAAAAGAAAAGGATATATATGCGGCATCTAGATCCGTATGTAATGTAATGTATGTATGAAAAACCATAAAATCTAAAACGCTTCATCTAACGAATGCAAAGCAAAAATATTAAAACACTACATCTATTATATGCAAAACAAAAAGATTTAAAACGCTTCATCTACTTTATGCAAAACGAAAACCTTTAAAACGCATAATCTAACGTATGCACACCAAGAAAATAATGTACGCTTTATCACTTCGATTCTACGAAAATATTTACATTGTAGTACTGAGACTTGTTTAAAGATAAAGGCATTCTACATATCAGAGGTCATCATTTTCATGGTTCCTTCCTTCCTAAATAATTCATATATCTTTTTACCGTCCTAATTGTGTTCAGCGGAGTGGAGTCCCTTCCGGGGAGTTGCTGTTAGTGGCTTGGGTGACGAAAGGTCAGCTATATATAGCGCAGGAGTTGCTAGCTGTCTCACACCTGGTTCACCGCTCACGTCGCTGACACTGGTCACGCTCGCTGCCTCTATAACTTCTGCTCCTGATCTTCAGGTAACATTGCCACTTGTGGTCACACGACGACCCGCTGCCGGTAGTCAGCAGGTGACTTCTTACTCTTGGTGGACTGCTTCCTAGACCTCTCATCTGCCACTGATCGAACATCTTTTCCACTTATGTCAATTTCAGAATTCTTAGAAACTTACTTGCTTGAAATCTGCGGTTGATAACATGACATTATATCTTGGGCAACAACAAACTCTTACATCGACGGTAAAAACATGGACAGAAAAACTATAGAATTTTTCCCGTTCCACTATTTCCCAGATGCAAGACTGTCCCTATTACAGATTTGTTCATTCCCCAACACAACTGTGGCTTCGTCACTCAAGTGTCTCCTGCTTCCCCAGACCCAAGTCTCCGACATGAGAGTGCTGCTCCTGAGCCTGCTGCCCCTGGTGGCACTCCTGCTGCTTTCTGTCAATGCCTCGCCCTGGTTCCGAGGAGCCAGGTCCGCCAGCGTCTCTGGTCATCGCGTTCGGCGCGAACACTACGACTCAAACGAACATAAAGGCTCACACACGTGTCACGAATTACAGTACCACTGCTTTATGCTAGAGATGGGTAAGTCTCCCCCGAAATGTGATGGGAAAGCAACCCAACTGAGTTGTGCATGCAAGGCGTCTGCTTCATTAATGTGCTAGGACTAGTCTTGAGGACGCGGTAGTCAAATGTATAGCGACATGAACTGCTGGTATAGGGACCAGGTGATTCTTTGAATATACAATACTCCAAGTAACACTTCCTCTAGGAGTTTCTGCAGCTTCAAGGCTGCACTACAACCAGTAGCAGGGAAAGGATGGATGTCTTCAGAATGAGAGGTTTTTAAGTGATTGTGCTCCGATGATACTCGAAGAAGGAATCAGTCTCCTATTGGCGTAGAAGTCCATCCTTTCTCTACTACTGATTGTAGAGCACAAATAAAGGTAAAAGAAAAAACCCTAAGAAGAGGTCCTGGGGTGTATAAATGCATAAGCATGTAACCCAAGATGAGATGAGAAGAGAGATATAGTATGTTTGAGGAAGGAAACCTCGATGTTCTGGCTGAGTGAAACAAAGCTCAAGGGTAAAGTGAAAATCATTTGGAAATGTCTTAGGAGTGAAGCGAGGGGTTTGTTAGAGGACAGGAGCTAAAGAAAGGGTAAGAAGCACAACTCCCGAGGCAAGAGCTGTGGGAGTGTGTGAAAGAGTGACAAAATAAGTCTAGACTGATGTGGTTAAGACTGAAAGAGGATGGCGACAGATGGTGGATTATTAGCGCTATGCACCTGGTCATGAGAGGAAAGATCATGAGAGGAAAGTGTTTTGGGAACAGCTGGGTGAGTGTCAGCAGTTATGGTGCACGAGACCGGGTACTGGCGAATGTGATTAATGTGGCGGTTGACGGTATACGTTGATGGTATGGGATATGCAGTATCTTTAGTAGAAATGGTAAACAGCTTGTGGATTAGTGTGCTGAAAAAGGACTGGTGACTGGGAATATCTGCTTTAAAACGAGGTATACGCACGTGAGTAAAAGAGATTCTCAATGGATACTATTGGATTATATATTGATAGACAGGCGTGTAAAAGAAAGACGTTTGGATGGAAATGTGCTGAGGGGCAGCTGATGGGATGTCTGATCACTCTTGCGGAGGTGAGGGTGAAGATTTGCGAACATTTTCGGAAAAGAGGAAAATGTGTCGGTGTGAAGAGAGTGGCAAGAGTAAGTGATATTGTAAGGGAAACTTGTGTGAAGAAATAACAAGAGAGATTAAGTGCAGAATGGCAACTGTGAGATTAATGAAGCAATGGGAGTGGCTGAGGAATGAGAAGTATTTAGGGTAGGAAATCTGGCATGTGGAAGAGATGCATGTGGCATGCGTAGGGTGGGAAGATTGAAAAGAGTAATGAGTGGTGGGATGAAGAAGTTGCTATTAAAAGAGAAGAGAGAGACGTTTGGGCGACACTTACAGGGAAGGAGTGCTAACGATTGGGGGATGTAGAGGAGACAATGGCAGGTCAAGAAGTTGCAGTGGTGGAAAAAGAGGGCAAATGAAAGTTTGAGTGAGTGAGTATGAGTAAAATCTGAAGGGGAGAACAGGTTCTGGAAGGAGGTTAAATATGTGTGAAAAACAAGAAAACCAATACGAACATCTATGAAGAAGGCAAAAGGGAGGTGGTAACAAGTAGTGATAAAGTGAGGAGATGGAGTGATTACTATGATGGAGTGATTACTTTGATGGACTGTTGAATGTGTTTCATGATACACTGGCAGATGTAAGATGTTTGGGTCGGGTGGTATGCAAAGTGAGAGTCATGGAGATTGGTTTGGTGATGAGAAAAGAGATGGCGAGAGCCTTGCGTAAGATGAAACGTAGCAAGGGGCCTAAAGTGGATATTTATAAAGTTGAATTTCTAAAGAAGGGGCTGACTGTGTTGTTGACTGGTTGGCAAGAATTTTCTGCGTCTGTATGGATCATGGTGAAGTACCTGAGGATTAGCGGAATGCATGTATAGTGCCATTGTTGAGTGTACTTTGAAGTTGTATGGGAGGGTATTGATTGATAGTGTGAAGGCAGCATCAGATCGGGGAGGAACAGTGTGTTTTCAGAAGTGGAAGAGGATGTGTGGATCAGGTGTTTGCTTTAATGAATGCGCATGAGAAAAACTTATAGAAACAGATAGTGCTACCTCGCGCGAGCGAGGGGGGAGGGGGTGCCATTTCATGTGAAAGCGGGGTGGGGACGAGAATGGATGAAGGCAGGAAGTTTGAATATGTACATGGGTATATATGTATATGTCTCCGTATGTATATGCATATGTTAAAACGTATATGTATGTATAAGTGCGTATATATCCGTTTATGTATATACGGGTCTGTGGGTGGGTTGGGCCATTCCTTGTCTATTTTCTTGCGCTACCTCGCTGACGCTGGAAACAGCTTTATATCAGCAGCGGTGGATGATAAGGAGTAAAGTCTCGTCAATGAACTTATCTCTACAAAGGAGTTATAATTTCCCTGCTACTGATAGCAGTGCAAAGATGAGGATGCAGGCATCATTTGAAGGAGTTAGAATTGTTGGCACTGTATAACTACATACAAGTGTGTGTGTGTGTGTGTGTGTGTGTGTGTGTGTGTGTGTGTGTGTATCTGTGATAACCTATTCTTTCCAATCAGCGTTGGTATCATATATTCTTCAGGCCACATCTGAACTTATTTTCTCTCTTTCTATCACGAATCTTCACGAAGGTGTCCACTCCAAACAACCACCTTTTCTTTCCTAGTTCCATTTGTCCATTGCCTCATTACTGCTAATCACTGTTTGCTCCTCACTCAGTTTCTTGTTGTGTCTTCTGGATCATGGTTGGTCACCAGCAGGTAACTGGTAGAGAGCGTTAACAAAGTCGTAAAATTAATTGGAAATGAAAATTAACATCCCACTGATGACATGCCGCAACTGACGGTGCCATTCTCTTCTCCTCCGTCTCCCACAGGCAAGTGTTTGTGCGGTGGGCCTCTCCACTGTGACTACATAGATGAACTGTTACCCACCTTTGCTTCGTGCAACGGCACTACAGAGAACCTCCCCATAGCATGCCCAGGTATGTTACTTCTCCTCTGGACTCTAGGTTACTCGATCCTTTTACAGGAGTGAATATAACAAGAACCAAATACTATTTTCAAAAAAGACTTTGTGGGCGCCACCTTGCTAGCAGAATAGTGGCATGGGACACTTTTAGTTGACGTTATCTTAGTGGCAATACAGGGACATGCGACATACTTTCTCCTGACACAGCGACGTTACGTTAGTTACAAGTTTGTTATCACAGTGACGCGTACAGTGTAGTGATAGCAATGGCGCGGGAAACCAGCCAGTGAACTCACTGATGGTGTAACGAATATTCCTTAAAGAGGATCTAGGTAAGATAACCCAGCCTGAGGAGGCTTGGAACCTTTCCTCACGAGAATGGAACCCACTCCAATGAAGGTTTGATAATAACCAAGGGTTACATCTTTATCTTCCGTAGTTTCCAAGACATTACAGAACACACACAGTAATTACTTCCAATACTGTTAATGTTACTCCTTATTGTGATACTGGCAATACTGATGATACTTCAACACCATCACTGGTCCTCATCAGCAACACACAGTCCTGGCGATTCCAGTACTTATATATCTTTTTTCTCGACAGGCACTACCGACTGCTCGAAGCCACCAGAGATCTTGAAGGATGTTGTGGATTGTTTAGTTAAACAGAGAAAAGAGGTGAGGATCCTTGTATATGTTTGGGTGTGGGTGGATGGGTGGGAGCATTTAGTTATTACAAATACAATTATACATATGTGTATGGGAGAACGTCTTGACGTTTTTTTGTTTTTTTTTCTTAAACACTGGAAGCTTCAGTGACGGACGAAAGTTCACACAAAGGCCAAGCCTTATCTAAAATAAGAAAAGATTATGAAATAGAAACACATGAGACAAGGGAATGCATTCACGAATTTGTGAGGAAAGGAAAAACTGTCTTAAAATAAGCTACGTCGTAGTTACATGAGAAGGGCAGAGAGTTCCAATGCTCCGGGGTGGCACCCATCTTTTACCCTCTCATCTCCGTAAGAAAGATTCTGAAGTGCTCATACCAAGCACAACCACTCACTTGAGTGCGTTCTGTGTGTCTACTGCTCAAATGACAGAGATCGGATTTCCA
>JAUUDZ010105077.1:0-19609 GCA_032361705.1 Panulirus versicolor
ATGTAATAATGCACCGAAACCACAGCTCCCTTTCCACATCCAGGCCCCACAGAACTTTCCATGATTTACCCCAGACAGCACGTCGACCCCGGTATATCACATCGTTCCAATTCACTCTATTCCTTTCACGCCTTTCACCCTCCTGCATGTTCAGGACCCGATCACTCAAAATCTTTTTCACTCCATCTGTCCACCTCCAATTTGGTCTCCCACTTCTCTTCGTTCCCTCCACCTCTGACACATATATCCTCTTTGTCAATCTTCCCTCACTTATTCTCTCCATTTCAAAACACCCTCTTCTGCTCTCTCAACCACACTCTTTTTATTACCTCACATCTCTCTTACCCTCTTATTACTTACTCGATCAAACCACCTCACACCACATATTATCCTCAAACATCTCATTTCCAGTGCATCCACCTTCCTCTGCATAACTCTATAGACCAAGCCGCGCAACCATATAACATTGTTGGAACCTCTATTCCTTCAAACATACCTATTATTGCTTTCCAAGCTAACGTTCTCGACTTCCACACATTTTTCAATGCTCCCAGAACTTTTGCCCCCTCCCCAACCCTATGATTCACTTCCGCTTCCATGGTTCCACTGCCAAATCCACTCCCAGATATCTAAAACATTTCACTTCCTCCATTTTTTCTCCATTCAAACTTACCTCCCTGAAGCAGGGGGGTAGCGATGCTGTTTCCTGTGGAGCGGGATAGTGCCAGGAATGGATGAATGCAAGCAAGCATGAACAGTACACACGTTCATAATTGATCACCATTTCCTGCCTTAGCAAGATAGTGCCAGTAACAGTCAAAGAAAGGCCGTATCTGTTCACACCATTCACTAGCTGTCTTCCTCAACTATTTTTCCCTTTGAAACTCTTCATCTGATTATCTTTGTAACTGACAATCTGATTTTCACCTGCCTTGTCTTAATATTATTTTCCAAAATTTCTCTGTTCCCCCTTTCTTATCCTACTACATTTGTTCCTTGCTTTCTTATACTGTGCATAAGCTGGCTGCATGGAGTGTCACCTAGATCCCTGTCACTGCACCTCTCAAAGCTCCCTTGATTTTTGAGATTTCCAAGTGATGTATCATATATATTTTCAACATCCATGCTAATCTGTGTGAAGATAAGATCTAGTGATGAACGTGAATCAGTCCTTCCCATCCTAGTGTGTAATTTTCCTAAACAAACTCTAGGAACTTGTGTCTCCATGATTCTCTTCACCATGAGACTCCAAAGATTTATAGTCTTTCATCTTATAACTGAAATCCCCCATTATCAGTACTTCGCCTTCCTGCAGAAGTGCTTGTTTTACTGCCTCATGTACCATCCTGATTGTTACTTTGTTGCTGTCATTGTATATTTGTTCTGGATTGTTAAAATTCTCTAGAGGATCACATATCAACACAACTAAGCACTTTCTTCCTAGTTACACTTGCCATTATGAATTGTCTGAATGGGCCATCTACCACTATTTCCTGAAACTTAAGTGAGAGAGAGTGAGAGAAAGAGGATACTTCTTTGTTACTAATCAATAAGTTCTACAATGTTGTAGTTAATATATATACATCTATGAAAACTCTTTACAGAACCTGCAGGGGAGCAAGCCACTGTTACTGAGAAGACCGCTTTCTTCAAACTGGAACGTGAATCTTGCCACACTAGTTAATGCCAAAATCCCTATTCAATTACTGTAATGTAATCTACTAGAGTTGTGTAATTTGGTGTTAACCTGGGTTTAATCCCTTAATGTCTCACCGAGTCTTACAACCGTTAAAATTCACTTTTCAAGTTAAAAAAAAAGCATGTAACCGTACAGTTTCAAAGAATATAACAGTAAAATATAACACTAAAAAAAAAATCACTTCAGGATATTTTATGCAATACTTTCACTGCAGTAATGTAAATAAATTTTGTAGATGCTTCAACATAACATGCTAAAAAGTGTGAAAGTAAGGTCTGAGTGTCAAGTGAGCTGCCATGGTGCATGTTCTGTCATTTATTTACCTACACTAAAGAACTGATTACTAATTATAATTATGCTTCCTCTTTTATCATAAATAGTTTCTTATTATAATCAATGTACTTCACAGATGATTTTTTCATAACATGATAATAAAATTTTGCTTAATTACTAGCTGCACCACTCAGCCACAGCATATTCAAAGTAAGGCAGGCACTGGCAACACTTCCATTTTTTCTAAAATACCCTGTCTTGCCTCATCTTGGTCAACTTTAGATGTTGGAAGAGCTGGTTCCCATAAAATCACTCTCCACACTATTTGAACACTATCTGAAGAAAGATCATTAGTGTAAAATAATTCCTAGAAAACTAAAGAAAGTGCACCTTCACTGGCACGACTGGAAGATAAGTAACTGTGGGTAGAAATTATTGCACACTGCTACAGCCCACACCCAGGCTTGGTGAATGGAGGTGCAAAACTCGGTGTAACTATCCACCAACGGTCTTGCTCAGCTCATGTGAATATTGATCTAGGGACGTTATGAGGTTAATCCAAGATTAGAACTTAAATGTTCCTTGTAATTATAGTATACCTTTCAACAATGCCTCACATAATCCAGACATTCAGTATACAAGTGTTAACGAATAAGACAAACTAATAAGTACCTTTAGCCACAAAACAGTAAAAGCACTACATAGCATCTTTCCATCTGAGCCAATACAAAGAGGTTTTTCCATACATTTGCATACAAGCAAGTATAGAGACATTCTGTATGGCTGTCAGGCAAGGCAGTCATGGAAGTGGTTGGCATTAAGTGGTAGTTAAGCTGTCAATGATGACAATCTTTGGTATTTTCAATGTGTTCAATGACAAAAGTGCAACTGTTTATGGTAATGAACCCACTGTACCTCATTGTGAGGAATATATTCCAAGAGATATGCTATCCTATGCAACCTAAATAGAGGCAAATAGCTTTTATCATTTTAAGCTCACTGCTATGCTCTGATACTAAACAAACGGAGAAGCTACTAACCACCAGCAAGTGATCCAAGGGTGAATCTGTAAACTTGCTCCAGTACCTGTATGAAGACACCACGTTGCTCTGGGCTCTGGACAGCCTTAATGTCTGTCAGCTTGCGTGTGATTACCTTCATGTATTGTTCTGGGGTGAGGGCTTCAAGATCACTATATACAATTTTTCTGGAATAAAAAACAAAAAAAGTGTGGTGATAAAACTGACAAACATTTATTATACACAAACCTATGCAAAACAAACATAAGTATCCCATCACTAAGTCCTCATTTCAAGGCTTAATGTAGAAAAACTTAATTTCAACATGACTGTAAAGCTTGCAATAAGAAATTAAACTTTGGGACATAAGTACAAATGAGTGTACAGTAAATTTGTGTCTTAAAAACTAAAGATGAATTTTAGAGAAAAACGGGACTTTAGTTCAACAATTCTCAAAGGTTTACCAAAAGTAATGAGCATAGAATCTCATCTATATGGATGGGCATACACACAGATGTACTGTACCATAATCCTCAAAACTTTGATTAGGGGTTAAACAGTATGCTCATAAGTCTGATCAGGACCTACAATGGATCAAAACTTGAGGTCATAAATCAAAATTTTGGACATACACTCACTATCCCAGCTGTTCAATGAATGCATTCCTTGAGAATGCAGAGCAAGTGGTATTCATGCTATAAGAACCAATTATAACATAGTAATATGGGGAGATTAAGTTCCTACTCTCCTCTGAATTAACCTACACTAACCCTCTAAGCTGACTTTCAAGTGCAAATTGATCAAATTTTTGAACTGTTACTGTAGTGAGTTACTTATAAACCAGTGATAATAAAACAGGTAAAAAACGAAAGAAAATTATTTACTGAGTGGCATACGACAAACAGCAGAAGGTGTTGCACAAGGAGGTGAGTGATGTGTGAAAGGAGGGACTTTACATTTTCTGTTTTGCTAGTGACCCAAAATGCAAGGGGCTTTTAGGTATAACTACATGGAAAAAAAAAAAATTGAACATATCCAAGAAAGGAAGGCAAGAAAATCTGGTTGAGGTGGTGTGGAAGATGGCTAATGACTGCAGTGGCTGAGTCATTTGAGGAGGGAAGACAATCAATACCCCTATAAACTTGCCAGGCAAAGAAGTGAGGGCATCAGTGTTAGCTTTCTTCAGTGTGGTGGAAGGACATCACATTAGATAATGGCTGGTAGTTTTCTTAACTGATACTTCACTTCATAAAGTTTGGAAATGGCACAATGTTTTGTTTTCTTCAAGGCAGGCAATAGAGCAATTCTACCAAATCTCTAGGCTGAAACTGAACCCCTGTACAGAACTAAGAAATGTCATGCCCCTTCTATATTTCAAGCTTCTTTCCAAGTGTGGTCCTTTATCAATGAAAGACTGAGATTGGCCACCTTTTATACCATCATTTCTTGAGTAGGGCATTTCTCTACCTCCTTCTTGCTCTTCCTCTCACAATGTAACCTCTAATAAGTAATAGATTAATTAATCTTCTCAATAAGATTCAAGTTCAGTAATGTTATCCTCTTGAATGTCTGAATCCCCTAACCTGACATATGCTGTGCAAGCATGATGATGGCATTCATTTCAACACTGGGAAAGTCAAACCCTTGAAGTTGTGCAAACACTCTTGATAAAACTTTTAACAAGCCAGTGTTGTCTCTTCAATGTTCCCCCTTAACTCTTCCCAATTGTGCTGATGGCATCCAGGAAGTATTTCTCCTAAACTCCCATGTAGTAAGTCTGCCTTGATAATCAGTGATATCCAGGAGTCAAGATATGTATATCTGAGATAATGTATTTTAAGTGCAATGATGATTCCCTGGTCAAGCAAGCAAACATGTGAGGTTGTATTAAGAGGTAAAAACATACAAGAGACATTCAGTTTCAAGTTAATAAGGAGTGCTGAGTGTCTAGGGGTACTGCAAGGGAACAATAAGATCTTGAATGTGAGGTTCTTACTACCTGCAATAGCATTCCTCCTTGGAGTGCAACCAAATCATGAACTCAGGCTTTTCTAAGAGTGGTAAATTACCTATGGTTTGTACCTGTGGTCACCCACAGCACTTCCATGTTGTAGAAGGTTAAGTCCACACTTAGCTGCTTTAACCCTTTGGCCACCAATTACAACTAAATTTGTAACACATTATTCCTTCTCAACACCAAATTTGACTATAGTCTACAGCTGTCAATTAACAGTTTATACATCCAGCACGATCGCAGACCCTCCCCCAACCAAGAAATGTGCCAGGTTCCCATATGTGCAGTCCCCACATGATGGCTGGCTGAAACTTAACACTTAAACAATGACTTGAGTTAGCTGAGAGCTGTCACCCACATAGTGATAGATTCATCTTTTATTCTTTTTACTTTGTTTTCACTGTTACCTAGGCAACCTACAAATATTACAATGTCAAGGTATGCTGTGTAATTAACAATCTAGTTGCATAGCACAGGGGGGAGTTTACATTCATTGGGGCCCCATCTCTTGAACATTTTCTACTATCATACATCTTAAATCAATATATACTCTCGTCAATAACCATGTTCTCTTCATCTCATTCTATTCATTCACCACCCATATACTTCTTTACATCTCTCTTATCAAGTTTCTTGCTTAATTTCATGTCAGGTCCTCTGGTTGCACTATTCTTACATCTTTTGAAGGCATGTTCTGTATGTTATCAATCAGTTTTTAAAACACAATTGAGGTTGTAATCAGGTAACTCCAGACTCTTCTCTTCCACGGTTGGCAAATTCAAAGCCTCTAGCCTTCTTGTAACTTAGCTCCCTTACTTCTGGTACCATCTTTGTTGCCCTCCTTTGGACCTACTCTATTACTTCTTTGTGCTCCTGTGGGTGTGAAGACCAAATTCGAGAAATATATTCAAAGTTTTGGCCTTGTATAGGATATGACAGCTTGCTACATATTTCTGTATCCAATATACCTAAAAACTATTCTAATATTTCCCAACAGACAGTTTGTCTCCTTATCTATGCTAATGTGGGACTCTGTACAATTAGGGATGATGTCAACTCTCAAGACCTTCTCACGCACAAAATCCTGAGGCTTATTTTCAGCTAGGTAATTCATACTAAGACCTTTCACTTTGTCCTATCCTCATTACATTTGTTGGTCACATTCACTTTTAATACCATTTATCAGACTACTTTTGGAGTCTCTTAAAGTCCCCTTGAAAGTTGGTGCAATCCTCATTGCTTTTTACTTCATGACCTTTGCATCATCAGCAAACATATTTAGGTAAGTCAGTTACACAGATCAAGAAGAGCAATGGTGTCAGTGAGTGTTATATATCATAATGTATAACAAATGATAATAAATTTCTTTGATGTTTATCAACTGGCCAAACCAGACTGCTCAGCATGCCTTTAAATCTGAAGCTCTGATTTTTTCACTCCCTTTACAGTTTCTTCATTATTGTGAGTGTTATGTATCCTTAAGCATAAATATAGTTATATAATGATACTATATAATATTTTTGACAAGTGCTTGAGTTGGCAATGCTTTAAATCTGGCTCTTTACTTTATTTACATCCTTTGTAATTTGTTTATACAATCTTGCAGGCATCATCCATAGATGTTTTACTTTCACGGTCTTTCCCTTCTCCTTCTGCTATTTGATATTTAAGGAGTATAAATGCAAGATATGGAAACTTTAAGGTCTTGTGTTGATAAAAAGTAGTAAAAAATGACCAATTACCATTTTCATATTTTGCTAGAGAACCAGCACTTTTTTGGGAATGCAGCTGGAAATTCATTAAATGACCAAACAGTTAAACCAAGGTGCTGGACATTTCTTTGAGATGTGCAGCATCTCCTAGTTGGCAACTTCTTCCAAAATAACCCAGGTTTGTCAGCTTGAATATATATTAAGGTGTGCAGCCCTGGGTTTCCACAAACTACTTAAATTCCACAAGTCAAATAAACATTACAACATTGTTAGTGCAGTCAGCTTCTCCACTTGTGTTGTTGCTGTTAAGATTCTGCTGTTCCCTAAATCAGTCAAACCAACCACTACTAGCTTAAAATGGTTATAAGTGTTGACATACAGTATGACATTTACTCACATGGAGACTCAATTCTGATTATGTCCATTTTCTAGCAGTTGATTTCACACATGATGTAGCTTCAACAATGGTCTCCTTAATTTTGATGGGGTTCCTTCATGTGGTGCGAATGCAGGATTTCTTCATGCTCTACCTTTGAGCCAAGTTGGAGGGACACTTCCCTTGTTCTAACTTTGTAATTAGTGCTAACTTTTCCTCCACCAAGAAAACTTTGCAAGCATTTCCTTAACATGAGTATTAGCAGGGTATTTTAAGTTGTATGATGCAAAATATTAACAGATGAACACTATAAATGTATGTTCAGAGTGCAACAAATTAATGTCCACTCGGCAAAAGTTGTTTGGTAACTAAAGACAGCCTGAATACCCTGCATTCTCTGCAGTGGGAATTTGTAATTTGCACTGATAAATATGTGTATTTTGAGGAATGAAATAATGCTTTCTCCCTGGGGCAGTGTCCTATAGCCACGAGATATCTTGGACCTCTTGGGGTTAGAAACTTGTTACATCTATCTTTCTGGAGAGGTATATGCCTCTTACCCCTTGTTAACCACCTGTTAGGTAGTTGCATTATCAGCTCAGCCAGGGTCCACCCTCTAGCCAATCAATAACCTCCACTTGGTGATGAAATCATCATCCCTAGCATAGGTAACAATGTACTTATAACACTTGGAGCACATACATCACCTTGATGATGGTGACCATTGGTTTAGAGGATGGTTTTTCAAAAGAGAAGGAAAGGATGGGCAGGAAAAATGTTCTCACACCACCCATGAGAGGTAGCACATTTCACACTGTACTTCTAAATGAAAATTTGTCTCCAAGGTTGATTTGTCTAATGATCCATGACAGCATACCAACATGTAGCAGAAGTAAAGTACCAAGTAAAGTACGAAAAATTTACCCAAGAATCATCCTTGGCCCACGAGTCCTTTACTGACAATGGCAATTCTAGACCATACCAAATAAACCCTTGCCACCTAGAGTAAGGTTCTTTACAATGGCCAACGGTAGAGGCTACCTTTACAAACTCATGGTCTCTGACTTTCAGGGAAAAAAGAAAGAAGAAGAAGAGGGAAAAAAAATCTACATGTGTAGACTGCTGTAGCCCAATAACTTCTTTCAGCAGCAAGAGCTATCAAGAGGAGAGTTTTTATATGAACTGCTTAAACACAAAAAATCCAGAGATATATATACTCTTGACTGCACCAACACTGGGACTGTGATACTCCCTATTTACTTTCAGAGGAAGACAAACATACCCTAAATAAACAGTAGCAAGTCCAATAAGTTTCTACTTAACTCCATCAAAAGTAGTATCAGTAAGAAAATTTTGTAGAATCCCCACAAACAGCCACAAAAAGGCTAGAAAAAAATAAAACTAACTTTGTAAGCCTAAAAAGAACTTGAATCTTCAAGGATTGATTGGAGGAAGTTTGAAAATGACTTTTTAGGTTCTGAGTAGAGCTATGAAAATTATGATAATGATCATATTAGCGCTCATCAAATCTCAGATTATTACAAGGCCGGAACTTATATGCATGAATAACAAATTCTAGGACTTGATATGGGCTCCTGAACGAAGGCTGAGGTGGTCTACAAAACCTGAGATACCAATTAAGGGGTAATAGAAAACTGAAAAGACTTCTAGAACCAAGGCTGTTTCACTCACTTTGGGCCACAGTTGTCAGTTACCATAATCCAATTAGTCAAGAAAAGGTTTCCTAGTATATGACAGGGGAAAATAGATACAGATTAACAACACTGCAACTGCCTTTGTGGCTAAGATGCCCACCGAAAAATGCTAACATCAATGAAGGGGCCCTTGGAATGCAACTCTTTCTAGAATCATTGTTATTATGGATTTGATTAGGCCTTTTTTTTTCACTAAGGAAAAAATGTGAAAATCTTGTTCATCAGGCCTTGTATTATCCACAAGAATCAGGAGTCTGCATCTATGAATCAGCCTAAATCACAGAACCAACAGCTCCCTCATGTTGACATGCAAGGACTTTTTTGTCCTTTCCATCAAAAGTTCAAAGTTTATGTGACTCATGTGATGAAGATCTCATTTCACTCTATAGCATCCATCTAGACCATCAAGGATGCAGAAGGAAATATCTCATTCATAGGACCCCGGCAGAACCTCCTGTCTAAGCCACAGCCCAGGTCTTTAAAAAACCAGGAGAAAGGCCTTAGAAAATCCTGAAAAAGGTGCTGTCTAACCATTATATAGCACCAAATGGCACCACTGATTTCTCCAAAGAGCTCTCTAGTCATTGCACCACTGATTTCTCAAAAGGGTGCTCTAGTTATTGTCATGACACTCTCCTGGAAGCCAACTGTTAAGGCACATAAAGCCCAACTATTCATTCTGCCAGAGAGAATCCATCTGAGTATACCAACTAATCCATGCCAGATAAAGCCAGATTGAGAACAAATGCCCTAAAGCTAAGGAGCTGGTGTGGTTTCAGTTGAGTAGTAATCCAGGTTTCAAACTTAAACAAATCAATGAGTAAACACCAATTCACAAGACGGGAAGTCTTTTCCCACTACATAAACCAATGGTGTATGTTTGAAGAAAAACTGGCAAACTCTTTCTCCTAATGTCTATATCAACAAAATGTTGTCTCAGGAGTGAACTGATTCCTCATTTAAGTCTACATCCAAGAAGTCCAGCTGATTCTTTCAGTACGGCTACATCTCTTAATAGTTCGCTGATACCAGTCTGACTCTTAGGTGAATGATTTTCATGTAAAATGTATTCAACATCCACACTTCATGAAGACTCTACGTTACTGAAACTCTGACTTCATTTGATTCAAATTCCTGAGAAAATAAAAGTGGTTCTGGTTCAGGAATGCTATAAAGTGGCATAGGGCACACTGACATATGGAATGTTTGAATACATGATTTATACTTTTTTCCAAATTGTACTTGGATTCATTTGTCATGCAAAAATAACCAAGATGATTTGCAAGTTCTCTCCATATCTTGAGAATTCCCAATAGCATTTGCTTTATCTTCCTGCCAACCCACAAATGTAAGCTTTTCACACATGAATTACAGACAATGTAGGCATAAAACTCCTTTTTATATTTTGCCATTTTTTCTGCTTTACAGTACTAGAACATTCACAAATGTAACAAAACAGATTGGATATAATTCTGCAGGTTCTGCACATACCTGGTTTGAATCTAAAATAAAAGATGCATTAATAGTACACTTTCACAATAAGATAAGAGCTGCAATCATTAAAACATAGACAAAGCATGTCTATGTGAGAATGAAGCATTAGGGTAAGACTTGTTTAGCAATTTCCCCCTCAAATCTGAAAAGGAAGAACAAAGACAATTATATTGTCTGCAACTGCATATGATATTTCATGAAAATCACAAAAACCTTCCAAACAACTAACACCTTACAAACCAGTGAAAGTAAAGGCAAAAAAGAAGCAACACAAAAAGAGAGAACCACTGAGCAGTATGTAACCTTTAGGTTTAAATGGATACCCAGACAGACTTACTTGGTGGTGTCATCCTGTTGTGAAATTTGCATTGCCATCTTAGAGTTCAACCTCAATCTCTAATGGGTCTTGTAAACACAAATGTAAAATTAGGCTATTGTTATAACAAAAGTTTGAAATAATGCATGAACCCAAAAATGCAAAACAGCAAACAAAGTTTGCAGTAATGTAAGGTGTGTCAAAGACAAGGTAACTGATGACACTAAAAATGACATTATCTTAAATGTTTCAGTGGGATAGTTAGGATAACAATAATTGGTTGGAAGGGTTCTGAGATAAAAAATTCAAAACATTATAAGAGTTGAAGTGGAAGCTATTAAGAGCTTGATAATGGTAATTTACTACAATATGGTGGCTAGAAGGGGTAGGGGGACTACTACTGCTATTTTGCAAAATTCACTATACTACAATGAACCTGGTCCCAGGCATTAAGTGTAAGAGACTACTGACTCTACTATGGGATAAATATCGCTGCTCATTTAGAACACTACTCTCATCAACCAGTGAGCTAGTATCTCTCACAAGCTAGCCTCTTGACCCACTCTATCAATGCAATTTCATAAACTCCATGTACTATTTTCTTATTTCCACATCCACTTCCAATTCAACTCAATTAAAAGACCATGAGACCTTTTCTAGAACCCCACACTAAACTTCCCCAAAACTCATATGTCAGCATTTACAGTTGCCTCTTTACTTCCACAATCTTTTCCTTTTCTTTGTTTCTAGTTATCCACTTAAAATATGAATCTTTAGCATCTTAACAGTTTATGCTGAGTGTACTTTTTGGATGTTCAATAAATATCTTCACTTTCCTGGGTGACCCAACTGACAGTCACTTTTTAAAATGGCTTCCTCACCTATTCAAACAGTAAATGCAATTTTATACATTCTGACGAGTAAGTTTGATGGAAAAATATCTTCAGGGTCCTCATTGCAATCAAAGGTTTAAGCTGTCGTCCTCATCCTTAGAAATTTCGGGGATGAGCTATCAACCTAGACTTCCTCCCTTTACCAAGATTCCAGTCAGTTCAGTAACTAACCTTTGAGACTCTGCTCCCTGTCCCCTAAACCTAATACATAGTTTGTAATTCAGTTTCTTCCTGACTATCCAGCATTCTAGGCTACTGGATGCTGCTGCCTTTAATCCTATGCAGATTGATGAGTCTAGTATGCTTGGAATATCTATCTACATATCTATATCTCTAATGCCCATTCCATTCAGGAATGAGCGATGGCAAAAGTTTTCATAACGGGTGAACTCCAGTGCAGCTTTTTAGCTTGGAATATATCTATTTCTTTAAAGTCTAAAGCTCTATCCATGTTTATAATATCTGATCAAGCCAAAATAGACAGAGGCCCTAGTCATTTGTGCTCTTCTCTCTAATATTTCCAATAACACCTTCACTTTTCAATGTATATATTTAACAATCAACTAATTTTTTGGTACATGGATTAAGGAATATTTCCTTTAATGTTTTCCCCTCTTTGTCTTAGTATGCATCTGTAATTTAAAAAATACAGTTGGAGGACTTTTAACCAGTTAATGCTCACCATATATTTTCACCTAATATCATTTAACTATGCATTCTCTGGATATATGTCTTGATGTTATCATGAAACAGTGTTCTAGATGAAGCAGAGTTAGCACTTTGAATTGTGCCCTAATCAGTCATACTTTTCTGGTCCAAGAAGATCTTTACTAATTAAGAGTTTCTTTAATGTGTTTTAAAAGATGAGGTCATCACTGAAATGTTTCTTGCATGTTGTCGTCAGATCAAATGTGTCTTAAGTTTGGTAATAATGTCAGAACTGTCTTATGCTTTGTATGTGCCTTAATTTCTTTATTCGTTCTGCCATGGAAGTATGAATATTCCTCCAAACAGATCTGTCAAGACCTGGAAAGTACTCAACCCTTTGAATAATATACATCCAATATTGATGTAATATAATGAAAAATATTTCTCAAATTGAATTCCTACAGAAGACTGAAACAATTATCAACTGACAAAATGATATGGCATGCAAAACATACATTTTCTAAGTGCATTATTTTGAGGAAGTACATTTCATAAGCTGGTCTGTGCATCATTTGGTAAAAAAAACATACAGAACAGTGAACATGGATATACAAAATTGTTGTACATGATAAAGTGGCAATAAAGGTGCAATTATAAGTTGATGTGCAATTTTTTGGGTAGCTCAAACACTAATTCTTGATAAGACATAATTCATAATTTCACACATGATGTTACAAACAAATACATCAACAAGTGATGCATTAATTCAGTTCTAAAAATGTCTTATCACACCATTAAATGCCTGAGGGAAAGATTAAGCATACCAGTGCTCTTAAAAGAAAGTAAAGAGACAAAGAGAGAGAATTCACAATTTCACATTACTGTCCTGCCATGCAGTCCATATACCATTACTATTTTTTATGGTTTCCACTTTCCCATTTTCCCTTAATCCAAACTGTATGGCACAAATTGTAATTAATTTTAAAAATTCTGTAGCAGATAGAGTAATCTATCTCTTGTCTATACAAGAAATACAGTCACAGAAACAACAAAAACTGTATATGCTTTCAGCTGGAGTATCTGGCTCAGGGATAGCCTTTTCCAACACAAACAATATTGTAGAAATAATTTTTCTTCACATAAAAGAAAAGATTTAGCTTTTTCAACTAATTATCTGTAAAAGGCTACCTTCCCCACATTCTTTGCATAGGATTAATGTAACTGTGTTCAAATACTAACATTCAAAAATTTATAAACAGTGAATACTCTCTTTTCAAGAATGCAACTGAGGAGGGAAAGCGCAAGTGGTCCCACAACAGTATGTTGGGATCACAAGCCCACAAACAATATATGAAAAGCAATATAAATATGAAGAGGAAAAGTGCTAGCCAAAGAATAATTCAAATGAGCCAATCACTTATAAAAACTTAGTTCACAGGTTCATGATACTAATTGCAACTTACCCCTCGTGCAGCCTGAGCAAGCTCGTGTAGTGGGTAATAGTGATCATTAGTACTGGTTTACCTTAAGCATTCATGGTTTTCCAAAAATATTCATATAAAGCAATAAAAAAAAAGGTCCATTATAAAATGGAGACATAAGCAGGGCACTAATTATATATCTTATCATAGGCAATGCATCATGCTCTTTTTAATATATAACATTAGTAACTTGATGAACAGCAGAAACAAAAAGAGCAGACTAATATTCTTTTAATAATGAATTTGTAAATACAGTACCAATAAAGTTTAGTTTTCAAAGAAATGCAATGGTAAGACAACCTTAAAACCTTTCAGCAACCAGGACCATTTCAAAGAACTGACACCTATCTATTGCTTTTTATATCTTAAGTGCCTTCTCCTACTGTACAACTCAAGCTCAAGCAAAACCACCTCCATATACCATGGTCTCTACAGATTTCGGTATATTCCTTTATTCCATATCCAGCTTTCAGAGGTAATCCATTTGTACCATATCTTTATCATAATCTCCTATTTAGTACAGTTATCTAGGTAAACTCTGAACACAAACATAGGTAACTAATCACATCTTTACAACTAACAGCATACTTCTCTAACAATTTTCTCAGTCCAATATGTTATGGTTTGCAGCTAAGTTTGGCTATATTTTCTGTTTCTTTTTTCTTAAGTTTTGATCAAGTGAAAAAAAATGACACCCCTGCACTGAGAACACATAATACTAGTGAATAAAAAGGGTTCAAAAAAATTAAAAGTTATGGTCTTAAAATTACTTAAAGTGCTTGCATCATTTCTTATTCCTTTCATATATGCATATTCAATATACTCTTCAATCCTCCTTACTCCAAAACATTCTCAAACATTTTTCTCTAATTCTATCTTCACTTTCTTATTAACTTTTCACTCATTTGTAAAAACCATAAATCCTAATCAAAAGTTTCTAGTATGGACTTTCATAACAGGAACCAAATTTTTCACTTAAAAATACTTGCATAAATTCTTTAAAGAACCACTTATAACTGTACATGTTCAAACATTTCATAGCAACACATTTCTTACACACATTCTTTTGCAGATATCCTATCAGCAAGCCTCTGAAAGCTAATCTTTTGACATGATGATTTCGTTTCGTATATGAAATTGTTCTGTGGTCTCTGAAAGCGGTAAGAGTTTTTGTCAAAAAATACTTCCTTGTTTTAGGAGTAGTTGAGAGGCTGATGCATGTCCAGAACTCTGAGGTATTCTTCATGGAAGGGAGTGATGTGCAACAAAGGCACAAACACTAGGGCAAGTGCTACATCTGACAGTGTTCCTTTCTGGTGATAGGGGTTTGGTACTATGGACAAATGTACTTTGGTGATCTAGGGATGGAGTTAAAGTCACCAGGTTGCTTTAACAGCTGAGGGGTGATAACTGAGGTATCACTCCCAGGGGTAAAAAATGTGTACAAATAAGTAAAATGTTTGAATTTGACCCATGACATGACAGCAGTCAGGGACACCTTCAATAAATACTGGCACCGGCGTTGGACTAGAGAAATGATCCCTTAGTATCCTTTACACACAATTCATCAGCTCCACCCTATATTATGCCTTATCTGCCTGGTCATCTACCATGTTAACAGCAAATACAGTACAACAAACCTGCGAACCCATAAAACAAATCATGCAGAACGATCATAGGCTGCTTAGCCACAAAACAAACATTCAACACCTAATAAAAAAAATTAGACCACTACAATCTCACCTAAATATGCTCAGCACTAAAGTCATTGCAGCGGCAACAGCCCCTTCCTCCCAAACCATTTATAACCATCCCACCAACTTACAACAAGAAATAAAAGTTTATTCTTAACACTTCCACAACCTATACTAATAGATTGCCCACTTCCTTAGCAAGCATAACAATGACAAAATATATTCAACAAAACAAAACACTCATCTTTATAAAAGTGTTACACTCCAATCCATCAGACATACACCCACATGAAACTACACCTCTCTGCTTTTTAAACACCATTCACTTCTTTTCGAGAGCTCCCTTATGTCTAGAAAAATTCCATACTGAAGACACTGAACACTTAATATTCAAATGCCCTATGCTCATCCCAATAAAGACATTCTCACATCACAGCTAACCTAGGTGTTCTTCCTTCCCTTGGGGCAAGTCGATAAATGGGTATGAAGGGTCTTGGTATGTGATGAATCAGCATTTACAGTATTGTAAGGATGAGAGATGTCCAGAAGGTAAACAAAACAATATAACACACATGACTGAGAAGTTGAGCTCACCCCTGCTTTACACTTCAGCAACCTATACTTACAGATATCCCATCCCCAATAAACACATCTCTAACAAGACATATACATGCCAAAATAACCTGAAAAGCACAAAACAACTGCCCTGCCAACGCAATCTTAAACACCACCCTTACAGTCATACACCCATCTAAAATTACACTCCAAACACATATTCAGTCATCACCCATCCCTACAACTGATAATGACTAATCACCCATCCCTATGACTGATAATTCAACATATCTCACAACCCTTTATGTCCATGATTCAACTAACGCAATAAAGACTCCGAACATTTACCTTACCTTACCTTATCTTCCTGCCCTAGGAGTCCTTTCCATCTTTTATTGGCCCCTACAGCACTCAGGAAGCTGGCCACATCCAGTGGTCAGGACTACAGGCCATAAACTGTTGGGATATTGTGTATGCACCCATGTGCAGAGAGAGCAAGGCAAATGAGCAGAAAATGCTCAATGTCTTCTTTATGGTAGCCGCATCATGGACATGAAGGGTCTAGGGATATGATGAAAAAGTGATTGCAGTACTGAAGAGATGGATGATGTCAAAACCATTAGTGGGAAAGTGTGAACATTTGTCTGGGAAGTGTGATTTCTGATGGGTGTATGTCTAAAGGGCTGGAGTTTTAAGACAGAGTTGGGTTGTCAGGTGTTCAGTGCTTGTCAGGGCATTTCAATGTGTGAGTGTTTTTTCAGTGTTTTATATGTAGGAAAGAGGAATCTGTGAATAGAGGTAACTGAAGTGTGAGGCTGGAGTAAACTTTGATCTTTACATGGAGGATGGTGGCTAGTTAAACAGAGGTTTGTGTGGGAAGGGTCTAGTGTTCTTGCATAGAACTGAGTGCCCAGTCAAGGTGGGACTGTATTGGGTAGATCTTCCTTTCATTGAGATGTTGAGTGCTTGTGGTTCCTAAGCAACCAGTGACTGTTCTGAGAGCATTCTATGGTTTGCAGCTGTTATATTTGTATCTAAGAGGGTGGGAAACCATGTAAATGGGGCACATTTTAAAAAGCAGATGAATTGTTTGTACAGTACATTGAGGGTCTCTTTTTCTTTTCCAAATCTAGTGTCAGTTACTTTTCTGAAGGCATGCAGTTTGTGTGCTGTTTTTGTGTTGATGTTACTAGTGTGGGTAATGAATGTCATGTGTGTGTCATATGTGATGCCAAGAATGGATAGCATTTTCCTTAATGGGATATACTGCCCAGTCAAGTTGATTGAACAGTGTGAATGAAATAATTGAAGACCTTTGTGGAGATGCAAACATTCTGTTCTTGATGGGTCATTGTTCCAATATGTAATGCAGTGCTGAATTTTGATGATGCCACTGTGGTGTCAGCGAGTTGTGATGGGACAATGAGGTCATATGCACAAGAAAGGACCTTTGTGTTGAGGTTAGGCTGAGGTAATGGAAGGTTGTGTAGGAAGGGATTAAGGAGAGCTGGAGAGGGAACTGCTCCAAGGGAACTCCATTCTAGAATTTAAGTGTCTGAGGTGAAACTAATTACAAGTGACTCTGGCTTGGTGACTGGCTATGAAAGCCAACCACCTCTCGTCACCATTATGTTGAGTGGTGTTAAGTATTTTCTGTGTATTGATGTATCATATGACAGCATCAAATGCTTTAATTATGTCTACTGCCACTAGTACTGTATAGGAGTGGGACTGCGGTTGGCTGAATCCATCCAGGATACATTGCATGAGCTCACTGTACAATGTGGAGGCAGATTGTTTGGGTTTGAAGGTGTGCTGTGCTGGTAAGAGAGGGATGTTTTGTCTTATTCTGTTGTGGATTGCTTTCTTCAAGGAGTTTGGAGACTGAGGATAGAAGTGATACAGTCCAGTAGGAGGAAAGGGAAGTTGGATGGTCTGGAGGGGTTTAGGATTTGTAATAAGCTGGTAAGTCACTGAACACTTACTGCTTAACTACCCCACACTCTTCCCAAACAAACGTACACATAACATCAACAAATTTTATAACCTGTGGTTCCTCCCATATGGGGGCACTTCCTGAGTGATGCTGGCATCCTAAGAGAGGGAGGGAGGGATAATAAGATGGGATAGGATAGGATAGGACAGGAAAGGGTATGGTAGGGTAGGCTGGAAGGTTAGTTAGGTAGGTAAGCTACAAAGTGGGTAGGAAGTTTTACACTTTCAATCCTTAACCACATAGCTTTACAGCTTCTTTTATTTACATTTCCAGCCTTACAAACAAACCTAGATATCATATCAGTATAATATCTTAAGAGCTCAACAAATCCCTCTCACAGCCAATATTCCTATCCCTTTTTGTCAAAGTCATATTTTTCTTACCAATCATGTTCTTTTCTACCAAATATATACACACCATACTTTTGGTAACTGTCTTTTCAAAACCCACATTACCTTAATTTATGGGCAGACTTGCACTGAAATTATGCTTTTGAAGCACTTCCAAACATAATACATAAAATTTGTGAGCATTTTCACCTCTTGTCATTTTTCCCTTAGACCCCATACCTAACAATCTCTCTTACTCCAAGTCCCACATATGAAACAGTTTCTCTCCTGGATCCCCCAGTAATAAAATAAAGAAGTAAATAAAATGAGCAATTTAGAAACACTAAGAATGAAAGAAAAATGAAGAATGCAGTGATAAATAACTTCACAATAAACATAAAATTATGAAAGTAATCTACAATACACAATTTTTAAAATGATGCTTCTGAGCATACACAAAAACTTTCACTTTTGGACATATCTCGATATGACAAGACAAGAAGTCAAAAGTTATCTTGGGACATGATAACCAATAACATCTGTTTAAGTGCTTGTTTTCAAAATAAACAGAACAAAGAGATCCACCTAATTTTAACTGTGAGTCCCAAACCCATGAACCTGTTGCATTCCTGGACCCTGCTCATAAGCAGAACAGTTCCTTAGTCAGAAAACTTAAGAAAATGATGATTATATGCATAAAATTTGAGCAAATCCTTATACACGTTAGTAATAATGTATCAAACGTATCATTCTGAAATAAATGCAGTTAATGAACATCATCCCGAACAAAATTTAGAGAAAAGAATGCATATTTGTAGTTCCACAGTTCATACGTAAGAGTAATCAATTGCATGATATACTAGAAATCAAACTGTGTTTGGGATCCGATTGTAAGTAGGGTGTCCTCAAGTCAAGAACTCTCAGTGTAAGTATTTTTGATTAAAAAAAAACTGGCAAAACATTTTCACCATTACAGCCAATATAAAAGTCTTAATAATAAAAAAGGAAGTTAATATGTGAACATCATCTAAGTACATAAAGCAATTAGCGCAAACCATATGAGATTTGTTACATCTAATTAATCCTCAAAAACATGGGTTTAAGTTTCTGGCTCAATATGGTCAAGTCTAGATCAGTGTTCAAAACATTTCCTTCCCTGCTATCTCTGTATAACCTCCAAACTTCTTAATATCACCATGAATCTATTAACCACTGACAATTAATTCCAACTTGAATAGTCTCCATTTAAATGTATCTTTATGTACTGCACTCCTAAAGTTAATCAAACTCTCCAGATGACAAAAATATAAGCAAATGGTTTGAAATGGTTTGGTCACATGGAGAGAATGAGTGAGGAAAGATTGACAAAGAGGATATATGTGTCGGAGGTGGAGG
>JAUUDZ010105188.1:2950-19609 GCA_032361705.1 Panulirus versicolor
ATCCAAATGTTGCAGAGGACAGCGTGACTTGTATATATGTAGATAGATATACTGTAGGGAATGTGTGGCGTTTATATATACTTTAGGCGCTGAAAAATATGAGTACTGCTGTGAGCCCAGAAGTACTCAAAAGGACTCAAGAGGAACTTGGGAAATATATTAAAAAACCACCTCTTACAGACAAGTTGTTAAACAAGCCTCCTTTCCGATTCTTACATGACATTGTCAATGCGGTAAGTACAGGATAAGCTAGAGACTTTAACTGAATACTATTGTGGATAAAGCTTTACGTTGTAGGTTCCTTAGAAGTAACGTATTCACTCATGAAATTAATCTGAGTTTTATTATGTGGAATGAGTTACCATTTAGAGGATTTCAAAGCAACACCAGAAATATATTTGAAATAGGCTTGACAACTGTCGTGCTTTAAGTCCACGACTGGTGTTATTTGCACCTACTTAGTTTCGTATAATGGTTATAGGTATTTCTCTTTAGCCACCTCTTTGCATTCTTGCCCTGTGTTGTTGTTTTTGACCGTTTCCACTGTCACAGACTGCCTCGAAAGGACCCAGTGGTCTGTTGCTATTTCCGTTTCAGTGAATAAATGCAGTCTTAGACAGAATCGAAGGTCTTTAACACTTAATCATGTATATTATTTATGATATTAGTAATTCTTCGTGTAATAGTTCTGGATACGGTAAATTAGGGTCACGTGTAAAGAAAAGAAAGTTTTACTGGTGGAAAAAAAAAATATTACCCTAAGGGCCAGGCTAAGCATAGGAGCTGGATTTAAAGAATATATAAATGCATAGGAAAAGTATTTACTTATATTATTTGAATATGGCTGGTGTGAAGTGATTTTTCTCAGTGGATTTTGTCAATGTATTCTGTTTTGATGTGTAATAAAAGCGTTTTTTTTTCAGATTATATGTGAGACTGGATTTCTTTCTGGTCTCTTTAGTGATGAAGAGCTTAGTTCTCAAAATATAAAGGATAAGGAAGCTAAAGTAGCCTTCTTGCAAAAATGCATAGATGCAACAAGTAAGTCTCCATTATTTGTAGAAGCAGAAAGAACAGACTGAGCCCCATATGCTTTTGCCTTTTTTTCTTTTAGTGTGAATAAGTCTTCATTTATAGAAATAATAGCAAAAACTCAAAAGGTCCACTGTTGATGTTCTTTAGTTTATGGAGAAAAACTCAGTGATCATAAGTCAGAATTCTAATGTAACAACAGCCACTTAATAGGAAAGGTGGATTCATCCAAGGCTGGGAAAGTCCTTGAAAAATAGTGTAGACAGGCAAGTAAATTTGTCAAATCAGAATGATACCTTTCAGGTTAATCTTAGTGCCACAGATTTTTTAACAGATTGATATCAGCCCTGTTAACTAGATTAACCTTTAGTAAATTGTCACCTTCAGTAAATTGTTTATTCATTCGTGAATGGAAAGGAGTACAGTATCATTGACATCTTCCTTCTCTTGAGTGAAGAACAGCCTTAAAGCTACAGGAGTCCCTTAAATGGGGTTCTGGGGCTATTTAACCAACTGTATATTATTCATTTGTTTATGAGTACATTCTTATTTTTGCTGTGTTTTAATCTCATTGATTTAGAAACATTGATTAATTAATTATTTTTCTTAGTTTTAGCAACTGGGGAGAACTTGGCAGTACGACCAAGTAAGATTGTAGCTGGCCATGAAGCAGACAAGACCAATGAATGGCTTCAGGCTTTGGCACGGGCGGTTGCACAGAATGTAGGTTTTCATATATATATGTTAATGATTTGGTTTTTATTTTGCTTAGCGATGTTGATTCATTAATAATTTGTTGCTTGAATTTAGCTCATGTGCTGCTTTCAGAGAAATGTTATTTGAATATTTGTCCAAATCCTTAATATGCTTACAATATCTTGACATTTTACCTTGTCATTATGATTAAAATCTCCCAGCCTCAGTGTGCAATTTCAGTAGCAAAGAGGTAGACTCTTGCCCTAACACATTGATACTGTACCAATTGTCACAGTTATACCTACCCAGAATTCACTGATATAGATCATGAATGTGTTCCTATATAGATATGTGCTCTGCAATAATTATAACACTTAGGTTTGAACTGTAGTACTGATAGAGCACATTAAAAAGTAGTTGAAGCAGAGCACAAGTGTAACAGAGTGATAATGACAGTCCAATGCTAAATATTTTGAAAGTATACTTAAGTAACTTGAATGGGTTTGTAGCCATAAATGTATAATGAGAGGACATCATATGGGATATTTCTCTCTAGAGTCTGTTTATCTTGCAAGCTATGAATCTCCATGATATCTTGATGGTTAGGAGCCTCTGATGATATCAAACCCATGGGGATCATGGAGATTCTCTCATAGCTCATAGTGCACCAGTTAAAAAATATCAGATTTATGGGCTATTGTCATATTGTAGCTCGAAGAGAAATAGCTTGATTTATTAATATTTTTTTTCCCTTTTATCTTCTCAGCAAGGCAACTCAGTTTTATATTAAATTTGTTTAGAACATTTTTCAGAAGTTCATATTTTTTCTCTTATCATGTTCATACTCTCCTTAATTTCAGATTGATTCCTCTACAGCTGTTCAGCAAGTACTTAGTGGAGTAAAGCCAGAAAAAAATAGAAAGTCTGATAAGGAAAAATCTGATAAAAAGCAAGATAAAGGAAAGAAAGAGGTATGTTCTTTGGGATTTGTTACAAATTCACTAACACTTTAAGTGACGGATTTTGTTACCAGAGCATGTAATCAGAATAAAGTTGTATAGTAGTACACCTATTGTTCATAGTCACTTATGGAACTGCTGCTGCTGAGGTAAAAGAACTTTTAGAAAATAGGTGGGCCATATTTAGGCCCCCCTCTTATCACTTACGACCCATTTATTTTGCAACATTTACAGTGGAGTTCTACTTTGTAGTCTGCCACATAAATCTTATTCCATTTAAGCATGCAAAGATGCAACAGATGATCAGTTGCGTATCATTTTTATCTTCTGCTGCAGTACAAGAGGATGTTCTGCAGAACCTCTTGCTTATACTCCTATCTTCCACCTTTTTTCCTGAGCCTGACAATGAGCTGAGGATACAACTGGCTTTTATACTTTATCCATATTGCATTCGACTATACAGTACTGTATAGCACTTGAAAAATTACTTTACATAATGATGTATAAAGGTTCCTGTATACACACCATTGATTTGCAAATGACACATATTTCTCAATCGATTTTCAGTAATTACTATATATCTTATAAATGCAAATAAGAGGGAACTATATTACGAATGCTAATAATAATAATAAAGATATAATATAATCATAAAAATGTACTATAAATTGGATAGCTTTAAGTCCGGACACAGTTAAAGTCTATGGTGGAAATTTAGAGAAAATTCTCAAGAAATTAAACATGAAACTGAATGTGGAAATCACTAAGATGGAATGAAGAATTAAGAGCCATTGGTAGAAACAGAAATGCCAGTAAAAGAGTGAAGAATTCAGATACAATTGAAACTGCAAGTACCCGGACTTCCAGTTTAAGAGTGGGTTTACACGCCTAGAAAACTTGTCTGGATGGTGGGTGAACTTGGCCCTGCTAGTATGCCTTGACACCTCATATGCAGATGTATTTTCTTGCCTCCAAGCAAAAATATAGGCATTGTTTTCCTGGATCAGCTTCTTAGGACCCATGATAAGTTTCTGGAATAGGAAATATATCATGCTGAACAGAGATTGTCGAAATATCACTAAATGCTCTCAGTACCACTAGGTAAGTGAGGCAGCTAATCATGACTTCTAAGACTGTACAGCATTATGTTGCCAGACATACAGTATCTGAACCATAAGTGAGTAACAGGATTATTCTGCAAATAAAAAGTTGATGCATGAAGGCTTTATTTTAGATAGTAATCATTTGATTTGATTTTCAGAAACCTTAGATCCACATTTGTTTATTTCATCAAGCTGGTGCTCCCCTTTACTTTTGCAATTTAGTTTTCTAGGAGTGGTAATCAGTAAGGATGGTAGTAGAAAAGCTGAAATTGACTGTAGTTATGCATGGGAAAAAATCTAAAGTACATTGAAATATGTTGTGGATAGGAATGATTCCTTTTAGGTACAGTCATAAGAAGATTTTCTTTTATAGAGCTTTCCCTCAGTCTTGATGTATGTATATGAAATAGTCTTTTTAGGTAAAGAGTGAATCCATTAGATATGGATAACTTGCAAAGTATTGTTGGAATTAGAAAAACAGATGGAATAAACTGTGAAGATGTGAGATGTTGTGTGAAGAAAGTAGTTGAAAAATATGTAGTGATGAAAGTGTTTTAGGATGGCATTGCCGTGAAGAATGCATGGCAAATGATGGTTGATGTGGAAGATATATGGTGATATAGCTGAAGGTACAAGAAGAGGAAACCTACAGAAGATGCAGTAAGTGGTAGGTGTATATCAGATGAAGATGCTTGTGGAATAACTTTTCATGTTTTGTAGGAAGGTGGGAGTGGCTATAGGGACATGTGTAAATTGAGGATTGTTTATATGAGCATAGAAGCTTGTTCTGATGTGTGTAAGTGAACTGAGAGGCTGTATGCACTTGGTCCCCCCTCCCCTGGAAATGAAAATATAGAAGTGATAATGCAGTGATAACGGTTTAGTTCATGCATGGCTTGCATTCATAGTTTTTCATTTATCTATTTTTATAATTTGAATATTTTTTTTGTGCTGATTTATCTCTTGATTTTTTCTTTTTTCTAGGCAGCAGCAAAAAATAGAGGTATCAGAGGTAATGGCTCAAATTCAACCAAAGATCCAAAACAAGCCAAAGACCCAAAACCCACCAAAAACACCAAACTATCCCAGAACCCCAAAGTTAGCAAAGATCCTAAGTCAGATAGAGCCCCTCAGGTCATTAAAGATCCCATCATAATCAAAGGTCCCACATCTAGCAGTGAATCCAGGCCAACCCAAGACCCCCAAAATACCAGAGAACTCAGACTGGGCAATGAGTCAGGAAATGCTACCAAGGGTAAATCCTCACCTAAACCCTCACAAGACAAAGGCTCTCCAGTGAAGGTATTCTAGGAAGGTTTGAAGTGTTGTGCTTGATTACTGTGTGTGTCACCGAAGTTTTTTGATAATGCTCTTTCAGTGTTTGTTAAGTATTTGTGTCACTATTCATATATTTTTATTGTTTTAAGCTACTTTCTTATGTTGTCAGTAGATAGTATCACACAACATAATCAATATTTTTCTCCTGGTCAGTTTGTCCCACAAGCTATGAGAGACTTTTCATGATCTCTGTGGTTTAAAAACCCCTAACCCTCTGCCTTATGGCAAGGTTAATGCCTTTCATCCTTCACACACCACCCTTTCAGTTGCAGTAGTTCTTGCTCACTCCAAGTGCACACCCCTTTACTTAGGCATAAATAATGTCATCATTCCGCTCAATTTCAGGCCACACCAGGTTGACCACCACATAATTCTCAGGATCTCCAAGCTTGTCGGTACATTCATTTTCTTTTATTCTCTATGAGACATCCTTTCAGCAGGGGACCACTTACTAGTAAAGTGTTATGATTTTGGATTTGTATTAAACAACTTGGGAAGGTGTTTGAGAATTATGGTTTATTGTTATCTCATGATGTGATGCCAAATAGTCCTTCTCAGTTAATAGCCCGAGGCCCAGTCTACCGACTATTAATTGACATTACCAGGTTTATGTTTATAGTTCGACTAGGAGTGTAGATTTTGTATATTATTACATAGCCCTATGAGCTCCTGCAGCTTCAAGGCTAGAGGGTAAGATGCTTCTAATCCCCTGAGATCATGGAGATCCTTTAATAGTTTGTGGGATGCCACCCCGGAGAGAAACAACTTTTCATTGTTCAAATCTCACTCTTTTTGACAAGAATTATTTTTTTATGAGCTTATGTGGTAACACTACTTTTGATAAGTTTTAAACTTAATAAACATTCTTTTCTGAAATATATGTTGTAAAATAAATTCATTATTTCATTTATACATGTTTGTCTTTCCCTACTTGTTAATGTAGCATCAAAAACTGAGCTTTCAAAGTAAAATTCTTGCATTGCTCCTTTCCTGTTTATATTTTTAATATACACTTTACCTGATCTTCCTGCACCAGGAGTCCCTTATATCATTATGAGGCTCCTGCAGCACTCAAAAGTTGGCCACATTCACTGGTGAGGACCACAGGTCATAAAGTGTTCTGATGTTGTGTGTGCATCTATATGCAGACTGTGCAGAGCAATTGAGTAGCCAGTGCTTGGTGTCTACATTATGGTAGTTGCATCATGGGCATAAAGGGTCTTGGGATGTGTTGAAGTTGTGTTTGTGATAAGCCTTAGGTCCACTGAAGTCCATTAGAACAGGGTTTTACTGTATTTTTCTTATTAACAACTCCTATTGGAAACAAGATAGAGTATATTGGGATGACTTTTAACAGAACCTTTTTGTATTTCTATTCATAGTTGCATTTAGTGAGGTTGTATTCTTTGAATACATTTATGTCAAAGAAGTTCATACTCAAAAGGAGTCCATCTTTTCCATGCTGCAGGAACCCCAAGAGAAGGGGTCTTGAGGATACATAATAGTTTTCAGGGTCTTACTGGACTCTGCCTGCATTTGGGTACACTGCAGTTGAAGTCACTTTGGCAAAGATTTGTCATTGTCAGTGGACGAAGAGGCATAGTCTCTTTGATGAACTTTTCAGTCCTACAGAAACTATCAATTTCCTTCTGATATGAGCACAGCCTTGAAGCTGCTGTAACCCCATAAAAGGGTGCTAGGGGCTATTCATATTATTGATTATAGTGTTCAGATTCGATTCATAATCAAGGACCACAGTTTTATCTCAGGTTCTGATTTTCCTGTGGTGTAGTTATTTATTACACTCTAAGAATATAATAGGTGCTGCTGAACTCAACCTGCACCGGGTTGTGCCATGGGTGGAAGGCCACCTTCAGTAAAGTTATATCATCCTCAGTGGATGAAATGAATTATAGGCTCATTGAAGAACTTTTCACTCCAAAGGAGTCGACCTTTCCTTGATACTGATTGTCGTACTGTCTTGTAGCTGCAAGAGCCCTGTAAAAGGGGTCCTAGGTATATATGATTAAAATTAAATTAAGAAAATAATTTAACAAATCATGTGATTTTTCAGAGTTCAAAAAGTAAGGATGATAAGGAGCGATCAAGTAGAAAAAACAAGAGTAAGGAGAAGGAAGAAGGGAAGAGTAGTAGTAAGAGTAAAGAACGGAGAAGCAAGGAAGGCAAAGATGACAAGGAAAAAAGGAAACCTAAGACCAGTTCACCTGAGAGAATGAAATCCAGCAAATCGAGGTCAGTATTTCGATATGTCATCTTTTGAGTTAAGTGCCAAGAAAAGACAAGAAAGGCATTTTTGCACTGAGGCAGTGTATGGAGAGAACCTAAGAGGAAAAAATGAATGTGGTGTTGAGGAAATTAAAATGTTTTGTCATAGTAGATGTAGAAAACAACTGAAATGAACTCTGATTCTGTAGTGTGCATGAAGACCATTGAATCTTGTGAAAGGAGTACAATATTTAAATGAAAGGGATTTAAGTAAGGAGGTGTAGAATGACCCTATGATAAACTTACGTAAAATACATGGCAGATGATACTTTGGTCAAGAAGTGAAATGGTCACCTTCCAGTCTCCTCTCCCTGCTGCATCTTACTACCTTCCTTTTATTTATCTTTACTGTCAGATTTTGCTTTTCACACATTTTTCAAAACAATGTCTTTCATCTTCTGTGCCTCCTATCCCTAGAATACTGTGGACCTACCCCTTTTCCTTAGACTTTTGCATTTACCTTTTTTCTCACCACCCCATCCACAAACATTAAACAACCATAGGGACATTATATATCCATGTTACAAAACTCCATTTACTGAGAACCACGCTTTCTGATACTGAGGTACATTTACTGGAAACCACTCATCCTCCTTCCTTCCCACTTTCATACATGATTTACTATCCTTTTAGAAATTCCTCATTGCTTATAGTAACTTTCCATTAGCCCCATATATTGGTAGCACCTTCTACAAGCATTTCTCCAAATTTATATATGCCATATAGAATTCATTCTCTTTCTCCAAGTATTTCTCAAACACATGCTTCAAAGCATACACCAGGTCTGTGCATCCTCTATCTTTCCTAAAGCTGCATTGCTCCTCCTCAAACAGATGTTCTGTGCTTGCATCCATCACTGTGTCATTCACTTTATTGGTATACTCAACAGACTTGTGCCTCTGTAATTTGAGCATTTACATTTGTTCCCCTTAACTTTAAAAAAGGGCACTTTGCATGTAACCAGCTAGTCCTCAAGCACTTCACCTACTTTAGGCCATACAAATGCTAAATAACCTGAATAAGCAATCAATGACGCTGTCATTGCCTTTTATAAGAAACTCCACTGCAATCCCACTCACCCCAACCACTTTGCCAAACTTCATCATAGGCAAGACTTTCACTCTATCTCCGTTTTTTTCAGATATCATTTGGCAGGACTCTTGTCACTCAGCTTACCTACTTGTTCCAAACATATCACGTCTGCCATCTCATTAAGCAGTTCTTTGAAATACTCATTCCATCTCTTTTTAATCTGTTTTATTTGGCTCCTACCACTTTCCCAACTGCTCCCCTTTCTGTCACTCCAAATTATTCTACTCCCACTATTCACCTCCTTCCAAAACATTTTCATATTCTCTCAGATGTTCATGAATACCCTCTAGACTCTCCTGTATTTCTTTGAATCTTTAAGAGTACAGTCTCATCAAAGAACTTCTTGCTCCAAGGGAATCTACATTTCCCTGTTACTACATACATTGTAGCCTTGGGCTGTAGGACCCTGTCATAGAAACTGGTGTTGGGGTAATTATAAATTGATAGAATAAGTACATGTAAACTATAACATCTTTTTGTCTAGTAAATGTTATTTGCATATCTTCAGACCAACAAGTCGCATGGGTCAAGTTAAAGAATCAGGGAAAGAAAACTCACCACCACAGAAGATAACTGAAGGTGAAGAGATGATCCTTAATCAGAATGCAGTAGTGGAGGAAATGGTAAAGTAGTAAATCCAAATAGATGTATTCATTTTATTTTTGTAGCTTATTTTTCATTAATGATAACCCCTTTGTGTAGAGGTACAGTAAGGTAAATCGTAGCTTCTAAAGGTTTAGTGTAGCAAGTTATCATGGATATAATAATGGAAAAGATATTCATCCCTTGTAGATAACTTGAAAAAGAATCATATTGACACGCACTTATATTGCACCTCTAAGACGTTTTCTCTTAGGTATTATAATCTCCAACACTGAATTTTATTCCACAGGAATCAGCCACTAGATTGGACTCAGCTAGACCACCAAGTACCCAAATAGGTGAGAAATTTTTATCTGTGCAGAAATTCATTTATCTTAATTTCACATTGATGGTAAATTCACATCCATGTTGGTATCAGCCCATATTAACCTTTTTCTCTCAAACTTTTTCTTTTTCACAAAGAATAAACTGACATCCCAAAGCATATCTAATAAATGTCACTGCTGGTAACAAGTTGGTTTAGATGAAAAAGGAACTTATGGAGAAAGACAGCATTTCCTGATATGAAGAGAAGTATATGAGCCCAGTGAGTAAAATTTGTGTCCAGGACTCTGTTTTTTCCTTTTTCCTTTCCAAGATGTTTAGTACTTTTTCAGTCGCTGTCAACAGAAGTGTTGCTGAAATGGTGAAACCAATAAAGACACTTTACCAATAATGAAATTCATGCTTCATCAAGACAACTATGATATTAGGTTTTTTAATTGCACTCACCTTTTTGTTGACAGAGCATTCACTTCCTTTTTCTCACTTTTTACTGTTTACAGTTTAACCCTTGACTGTGACTGATACTGATCCACTTCCACAGCAGGGAATACCTGTTTATGAGTTACATATATCCACTTCCTCAAAGTTCACATACCAATTCAAATATGGATTTTCATTTTCTTAGATGGCAGCCTTACAACACCAGATATTTATATAATGCATTTGAAAAAAATGTTCATGTCATTTTTCATTAGACATGAAGGAGAGTGGATATGCCTTTGCATCTAAATATAGGGCCTGAATGCAAGAGAAGTTTCCAATTGTTTGTGAATCATGAGCTGTATGGAGAGGATGTATCTCATATGATTCAGTTTTAAGTCAGAGGAAGATTAATATGTGCATGAGTCGACACATAGGAAAGTTCTGTGTTTGCCTCGTAACATCTAACTTTTGTACATCATTATGTAAAGTACAAAGGCTTCCTATTCATGTATGTATAATTTTCACCAATAATGTTTTATTTTCTTCCATTTTACAAGACAGATATGTTCTAATGATTATACTTTAGGGGAAATTCAGCATAGTATGAAAGCCTTGACTCATTACTGCAGTCAAAAGGTTAGCATACAATTCATTGTTGATAAGAGATGTTTTATTTTTAAACAAGAGTTTATTCTTCACCCAAAATATATATATGTTATATGTTGAATTGATGTTTCTAATGGTGAAGAGATGGTACGTGGGAACGACAGTCAAGGTAAACCCTGAATAACATGTGGGGCTTGGATGTAGATAGTAGTCTCTAGTTTCAGCACATCATATATGACAACCAGAGAATGGTTGTGTACAAATGGGGCCTTTGATTGTTTGCTCCTGATGCTACTTTGCTAAGGTGGGAAATGTAATGTAATTAGGTGTAAAAAGTAATTCAATATTGATAAAGTATGGTATGAAAATAGTTTTTCTTTCAAAAGAATGAAATAACTTGGAGTGATTTAGTTATATTGTAGTACTATATATATTCAAGACCTATTAAAAGATGGTGGTATTTTTTTATGTTAACCCACTATGCAGCCCAATAGGATTTTAAGCAACTGTATAAGTTAGATGATTAAGCTAAGTGAGTAAAACCACTTCAGTTAGGTTACACTAAAACCACTCCAATTAGTTACACTTCTCTTATCTTTATTACCACTTAAGGATTTAATGTAGAGTTATAGTATAACAGTTCATCTTGGTATGTAGATGTTAGTGAGGAAGCTGCGGAAGTTGTAGCTGAGTCCATAGATGAAGGCATAGTCACACAGGAAGCAACCCCAGATGAGTCTGAGGTTCCCCCTGAGCCTGAACCATTCTTTGATAATATGGATAATGAAGGTATTCTCAAATCAAAGGGAAAGTCAGTGTTTATTTGATAGCCATATGCAACCCCAGTTTATTTATTAAGAAAAATGTTAGAGATGATACAAAAACTGTAAGAATTTTTATGATGGAATTTTCATATTCATAATGATTAATTTCTTTAATCTCATTGGAAATATTTGCAGCTGTTTTCAGTTTGTTTCTAAAATTCTTTTATATTGATACTGAGTATTATACATTGAATATGGTATTAACCTACAATGAGTGTTTCTTGGGGTTGTTAAGATATGGCTATTTATCATTTTCACCTTTTGTGTACTTGTGATAAGCACAAAATTTTGAAACAAACACAACTTTTTTTGCTTATGCATATATTTATATATATTTATCTTGTTTATCCCATAGATCTTTTTTCTTTATATAGCAAGATGCTTGATACTGAATCTCCCTCTCCTATACCTTTACTTCAGCACTTCATAGAATCCTTCATCAAGACAGAGACCTAAATGCTTCCCTTTACATTTGCTTACTTTTACCTCTGTGAGATGCACTCCTAGTTGAAAACTTGTTTGAATTAGTAGAAAAGTGTAATTAAATGCAATATGCCCAATACATGAAAATCTCCCATCATATGATTGTTTAATGTCAATGGCTTGGGCTAAAACATTGATGGTACCTTTCAGAAGTTCTTCCATGAACACTATAGAGAACCAAAACTCACAATTCCTCTTGTATTAGTTACCCACAATTGTATTTGCATTCAATGTTCTTTATTTTAGCATAATCCACTTTTGTAAAGAAATAACAGAGGAGTTGCCTAGTGCTAAGATATTACAAAATCATAGGACAACTGAACTTAAACTTTTTCTGGGACATGTTTATAAAGATTGGTTGCGAGTGGATAAGTGTATTCAAGATAGAATTAACAAGCCCCATGCCATTGCTGTTGAACACTAGTCCAGATCTGTAAAATTATTGACTTTTTAATTCTTCTTACAAAATCTTTATTATGCTGATACTACCCATCATTTTCAAGCAAAACAACATTGCTCTTCCTTGCATTTATTTTCAGCATCCTCCTCCTACATACACTATGAAACAACTAAATATTCTGCCCAACTTTTATTATGATCCTGTCAAGAGAACATCTGTGAGTTACAACTGTATTGACTTATACTCATTTTTACTTTGGTTTAGTCATATCCCGTAATTAACCCATCTCTAACTTTTCACATGAATTCCTTACTCCTTAAAGATATTAAGCATCTGTGGGTATTTCATTGCTAGCTTAGGCTAGCTAACCCTAACACTAGCTTAACCTAACCCAGCTCATATTCACTCCCACATTTATTCTTCATATGGTACCAACTTACATTCATACATATGCACTCTTTTCATTATGAATGCCATAATTGGATTCTTTAGTTATTTGTTTAATACAGTAGAAAGTAAAGGCTACCCCCAATCTTCTAGTCTTTGTCGTAAGAATTTTCTTAATTTATGTGTATGTTGTGTGAGCATTTTTTTTGACAGACCCCTTGCTTGACGGAGGTTTGAAATATAGTTTTACCCCCAGAATATTTCAAATGGCCAAACTGGTCAGACAACAGCACTATCACCTATTTTCTTGAGAAAGTCAGTTGCCATTCCAGCCACCCCCAAAACTTTAACAATTCCTCTTGCACATGCCTTTCTTTGCTTCCTCTCTTTTTACCACTCTACTTACCATGACTTACTCTGCATCCCAAATCTGGTCAAACCTACTTATTTAACACACTCAGAAGTCCCTCAAAATCCTTGCTTTGTATCTTTTTCACATCTGTCTGTAACCACTTTCCCACCTGGTCTCTTCAGTATTACCCTCATTTGCCCTGTTGTTCTCCTCACAACAGGACATAGCTTTTTCTTATTCTTTCTGAAGTTCATCAATATAAACATTCCATTTTATCCAAAGTTCTGTACTATTTTGGAAGCTTTGATGCCAGAGGCTGCAGTTAACACTGAAATTGCAACTACAAACACCCAGAAGTATACTCATGCTATGATTAGATTAATCCTTTCACTGCAGGTGGGAAAAGAGCCTCCTTACCTTACTGTGGCTAGTGGGAGCAAAAACTAAAAAGATATTTCCCATATTTTTACTGTGGTATTGAATAAAAGACCTCTCCTTGATGTGTACAACTCATTCAAATGCACTTGGTTATACCAATAGTTTGCATAAGGCATCATGGGATATGACATCAGCCAGTCAATGCAGCCAAATGTATGAGTATGCTTATATTTTTATCTTGTTTATGTTACATTAGTATGGTATTGTTGTATTGGCACTTTTCAGTGTTTGTGTTATCACATATTGATTCGCATATCTATTTTGCATGATATTGATATATAGGTAGTAGGTGGTAGGCAGGAACTGACAATGAGAGTACTTCTTCCTGGATGTCAGGAGGAGTACAGACATTAGCACAGTGGCTTTTATGTTTCTCCTCCCAGCTCCAGGTTGCTGTTTTTTGTGTCACACATATATTTAGGTTGCTAGAACTCAGTTCACAAGCAGAAAATTTCTCTCCATCTCTCCCATATAACACTTGATATGTAATTCACTTGATTGTCATTCCTAAAAGACAAATTTCTTTTATCCCTGGGATATGAGAGTGAGAAAAGTACCTACACATCTCCTGCATGTCATAGGATGTGACTACAAGACAGGAGCTGGGGGCTGGTAACCCTTCACCTCTTGTATTATCTCTTTCCAAAAACAGGAACAAAAGAAAGAGCCAAGAAAAGATTGCTTCCTGAAGGGTGAGGCTGAGATATCTGAAATTGGATGGATGAAATGAGAATGAGAAGAGAGAGATTAGTGCTATGGTTTGATAAGAGGAAGCTGGATCTTTTGGATCTGATTGAGGCTAAGGTGAAGGAGAAAGGGATAAAATGGTTTAGGAATGTTCGTGATGTAAAGTTTAGACTTTTCAAGGGCAGTAGTAAAGGAGTAGTTGGCACTTATGTTTAAGGAGGACCTGCAGAACTGTGTTATAAAGTGTAAAGAAGTGAGTTCAAGACTGATTTCGATAAGAATTAGAATAGACTGAGAGGTGGGTGATTATCAGGTTTATGCAACTGGTGGCTAGGAGAGCTGAAGTGAGTTCTTCCGCAATTTTGATGCAAGGGATGAAATCTTTGGGGTAGGGGATCTAAATGCAAGAATGGGTGATGTGGTAGTTGAGAGTACACTTGATTGGTAGACGTAGGATACCTGGTATAGTTGAGAGGAAGACCATCAGTGACATGGGGAAATAGAGTGGAAGAGTGCTGGAGGGAGAGAAATGATGGAAGAATGCGTGGAGTGGTGTATGCGAGGGAGGAATGTAAGGACAGGGATAAGTGGTGACTCTTTTGCCATGGCCATCCCTTTGATGGTAGTTCCTGGAGGAAATGGGTTTTAGAGATATAGTTTAGATAGATAGATGGAGTAGTTAGAAAGCTTCTGAATATGACAGAGGGAGCAAGTGATAGTTCTTAATCAAAATCATGCTTTTTACAAGATGAAAGCCAATTTTTTGGGTAGTTTTATTCTCATGTCATAATTCCTGTCTTCACTTTAGGTCTCAACACAGCAGCTGAGGATGGTTTAATGGTGCCTGCTGAACCTGAATCATTAGTTCAGGTGGTTAGTGGGGTGCAGGAGAATAAATCTGGTGAAGGAGGAGAGCCACCTGTAATATCAGACACACTTGTTGGAGAAAATAACAACATTGACCCAGCTATACTTAAAGCTATGGCTCCTGATCATGGTAAGATGATTTTAGAAGTATTACCCATCATTTCTTAAAGCTATGGCTCCCTGTAATTGTATGATGTAGAGAGAAGTAACCTAGCTCTTCTTTAAGCTTTAGTTTTTTGTTATTAGTAAGATGATTTGGATAATGTTGACCCAGCAGTTCTTAAAGTTACAGCCCTCTGTAATAATTTGATGTGATGATGTTGATAGTTTGATCTAGCCATAATTCAGACCAGAGTTGTCTTTAATGTTGCTGTGATATGTTATGAAAGGGGTTGCCTTACACTTTCAAAATGAATTCATTAGCCCTCCAAAGATATGTCATGGACAATATCTCTTCTTTAAGGCTTCAAAACTTTATCTTAGATGATTTTCCATCTTGACATCATGCCATCTCATGTTTCAACAGTATTATTAACCAAGCGAACAAAAATCACTATAACCCAGACTTTAGCCCACAAATTGCAGTACTCAAAAAGCAAAGAAATTTACTCAAAGCCACTAACTATTGATATAGTTCTAGGGAAAAATACAGATCCAAAGCATCACCACCACCAACCTAATCACTGAAAAACAAGCAGCAATTTAGTGCTGTTTCCTGAACACACTGAACTTTGATCCAAAATCATCCAACTCTATGAACAAAGAAAATCATACCAACCATGCCACCCTTACACATGAAACATTTCTTACCCAAGCAAATAGCATCCCTTCCTCCAAAAATTCATACCAACCATGCCACCCTGACCCTTACACAAGAAGTATTTCTTACCCAAACAAATAGCATCCCTTCCTCCAAAGGACATTTAGACATTCATATGAAATACTTCTCAAAAATTGCTCACGAATCAACCACACCTTTGAACATGATGGTCATGATAAACCTGCACAAATTTATGTAGTCCACTGGACTCCACAGATTTTTTATGTTCACCATTCATCATACAGAGGAAATAACCATTCATATTAGACTGAGTAAAATAATTTCAGATTAAAACTATTTACCATTTCAGATCAGCTACAAGGAGGGAATGGACAATTAGTTCCACCAAACCTGGAACCCCCAGACTCAGGTGTAGGTTCTCTGGACTCTCCCAAGCATTCTCCAAAAGAACGTGAGAACTTGCCCATGGTTGCAACTCCTAAACCTGGTCCACAGCCTCTGAGAGCAATGGAACAGTTTAGTGAGGGGGCTTTACCTACTTCACCTCCACTCACACAACCACCCACACATGACAATGAGTAAGGTTTCACCTCAAAATATTCTATTTCAGTAACTTCAACCTGGTAATTCCAGTTGGGTGATATCTCTGTAATGTTGCTTAAACTTTTCTTGCATCCCAGTTACATACTTCTTTGACAGTGTTCTGATTTGATCAAGGACATTGTTAAGAATCATTGCTAATACTTTCTCAAAAACCAAAAAACAGGCCCTTTGATGCAATATTATGATGATTAACTTTTGACAGAATCCTTACAGCTTTATGTGTTCATACTTATGGTATTCTTTATGAACTAATCCTTTCTTCTTTCTTTCATACTATTCGCAATTTCCCGCTTTAGCAAGGTAGCATTAAGAACAGAGGACTGGGCCTTTGAGGGAATATCCTCACCTGGTCCCCTTCTCTGTTCCTTCTTTTGG
>JAUUDZ010105406.1:0-19602 GCA_032361705.1 Panulirus versicolor
AGAGAGAAAAAGAAGGAAGTGATTTGATAGAAGAGAGAGAGAAAAAGAAGGAAGTGATTTGATAGAAGAGAGAGAGAGAGAGAAAAAGAAGGAAGTGATTTCATAGAAGAGAGAGAGAGAGAGAAAAGAAGTAAGTGATTTGATAGAAGAGAGAAAAAAAAAGAAGGAAGTGATTTAATAAGACATGGTGAATCATTGAGGTAAATAGGCTCAAAGACATCAAGTCATGGAGAATTTATGAAAAATTAGGAGTTTGGAAGATATTTGTTGGAAAAAACGCCGATTTGATGAGGTGGTATAGGCTGGCATACAGGCCATCTGGGCTGTTATATGATTATGAATATTGTCATTATTATTGTTATTATAAACAAAATTATGACGCCAAAAGCTACAAATGTGTTGAGAAAATAACTGTGTGTGTGTGTGTGTGTTTTGTAGCTCCGTAGTCACATGACTTTACAGTGATTTCGGAATACCTGTAGGCAATTACAGGCTAAGATGTCATCATTAACCTTCAGACCATCCGATGATGGTTGCTTGCTAATAGTCCTAACAAAGAGCCCCTTCCAGTCTTGCGCTATATATATATAGCGTGAACCAGTATCGCTCACAGCCCGTCCATGAGCAACCCTACATCAGTTTATAAGTAACTTACTACTGTAGCTGCATCTGTCTTGGCTTCAGTCGTCCTAACACTAGGAGAGGAAGGCCGATATACAAGCACACTTAAGAGTTGAAACAGTGTTACGTACAATGAAGGTCATGTGAACATAGTCACGCGTAAACTTTCAGAAGCCAAATGATTTTGAATGACGAACTCTGTTGATAACAGATTACTGACGAATCCGGCAAGTGATGACCATTGCATTGATGATTTTATGGATTATGAAACTATTTAATGTATAATGTGACTCCCAACCATTGTTCTTTCTCGCTGGATGTTACTCGTGTTGAAGATTTCGACTCTCGCAAGAAATTAGTTAAGTTACTTATCTAAATTTCATATGTTTGTTACCATGTGATGACGGTTGATATAAAATGCAATTATCAGATGTTAATGCTATCCAAATATTATAACACCGACTATTTAATACTATCCAAATGCTATGATAACACCGACTATTTAATACTATCCAAATGTTATGATAACACCGACTATTTAATACTGTCCAAATGTTATGATAACACCGACTAACCCCACACATGTTTGAAGCAATATTGAAGCCTCGTCCAAGCTTTAAGGGCATCAGAATTTCGTATTTTGACGGCTCGCATCACATCACGAGGGTTTATTTCGTTTTACTACTAAATGAACAAAGTTTTTCAATTGATTTTTGTATCCCTTATCAAATTGTTCTTATTATTTGTTTCTTGTAACTGTGAAGATTGCCCAGTTGCTTTATTTCATTTAACCCACCGTTCAACTGTGAATGAAATACTGTAGCGTATCGAACCCACCGTTCAACCGTGAATGAAATACTGAAGCGTATCGATTACTGTTATTTCTTTCTTTTTTTTTTTTTTTGTATAAGACTAAAGTCTCAGGAAATGTATCTCCTTAATCACAGATATTTGGAGGGACTTCATGAGATTTGTCATTTACCTATCTGCTGCTCAAAACAAAAAGGCTACGAAATTTTCCAGGTATTCCAACGTGTGGGTGATTCAGTGTGTTCAGACCGCTTCACGAGGCTTCCCGCATGAACTTGGAGGTGAAGTCGGAACCAACATGACAAAAATGACTTGATTCGCTCTGGGATCTCCCCTAAGGTAAGCTGGATTAGTTTCTTTGACATTATTATATTTTTTCTGTGTATAGATAATCGAGGATCATACTGTCTACGATCTTGAAAAGACTGATTGATATTATGCGCTTTATATGACTGGATGATGAACCTGAAGTAGAATTTTTAGCTAGGCTTTCTCCCAAAGTGTATCTAACGGTCTCGCCGGTCGTGTTTGAAATGGCAGATTGGTGGGATACATGTAAGCGATTGAAAGTACGTAAGTGCTATTTTTTTGTCATGGTTCGTTGAAGTCGAATTGTTAAAGACTTGTTTTTTTGTGCTGCAGAGCAATAGTAGTTGTCTGTAATGCACTGTGTTAGGAATCATTCATGTTAGTAGGGCATTCAAATTGTTTAAACTTCATTATTAATTTGTGAAGAGATTATTGGATGTATCAGCCAGTAATAATGGTGCTATGAATGGCAGTTTAACGTCAGTGTTTGTGATTATCATGGTAACGATTGTTCTAAAGCTGATTCCTAGTGGTAATCACGACCATACTAATTTCGAGGATCCGCTCTGTGAAGGATAGAATGAGGCTTAAAATAACTTTATTTAGGTTCAGATTACTTGTCAGGAAGTAGTTCCTACTTTCGTTGGGAAAGGGTCAGAATAATCTACAGCAGGACGTATCATCCTTGGAGGAGCTTTGAAGGACGTAACGTTTTGAGGAGGTTTATTTTAGAAATTTAGAGAAGAGGACTCAACCTGCATATGCTCTGGCCTCACGACATACAAACTTTGGTGAATGGTAGAGACGGGACCTCATAATTAAGAGTTTCATTAATCATAGTAAATGTTTACTTCTTCTTCCACATCTCTTAACAGGTGCTGATTAGGAGTTTCTAAAGACAAGGTTGCTAGTAATAATCCCCCAGGTATAACCGTTTTGTCAAGTTCTAAGGGCCATAATTCGTGGATAATGTTCCGGTTCAGTGTGGTTAATTAAGCGATGTGCATACAGCTAGTTTTACCTCTGCTGACGCTGAGGCTTTTTCTGTGTGTTTTTTCCCCTCGTAGATTGCTCCTCCCGCTTTTATGTCCAGAAAACCATCGGTGCAGTGGAGTGTTGTGATTGAGGACCCGTTGTGTTAACTGTTCCTGGTGAATCTTTATGAAGATCACGTATTTACATTAGTCTTAGATTCATTTTTGATTTTGAGGATCTTTCCATAAGGAGCCTTCTCATGTTTCGTTCTCATCATTTCGTTGTGATACTTGTCTGGCTATGCAGAAACCTTGTTAGTGAAGGTAATTGTTTTGTTCATTTTCACAGCTATCCTAATCGTTTCATTTGGAAAAGTTTAGCTAACTATTGAAAGTATATATTTAAGTAAGGCTATGATAGATATTCACGTGAGTTATACTACCAGACCATTCGCTTTGTTACAGATGCAAAAGAAACAGAGGGGCAATCGCAGCCACTCGTGGGTCCTCAACTGTAAGATTTGGAAAATCATTTTCCAGGTAATAAGTAAAAGTTTCAGTTTCTCATCTAGTGTTTAAGATTGTCTTTTGTCTGCATGTGTGTGTGTGTGTGTGTGTGTGTGTGTGTGTGTTTGACTACTTTTATTCGACTTACTGTGCACCTGCTTGGGATTAACAATCCCTCGTATTTGAAATTGTTCGTGCTGTTTCGTAGAGACTATAGTGTTGCATGCTCACAGTAGGATATGTTGTAGTGCACTGACTCGCATACACGGCATATATGACCTGGTAAGGTAAAATGAGGACGTAATATGATTAGTAGAAGGTAGCATTATTGTCGACCACTTATGTCGCTGAATAAACGGCTGTAGACTGTCTGTCACCTCCCATACATAAGTAGACTGTCTGTCACCTCCCATACATAAGTACACAGACAGCGGCGGACTTTCTCCCTTAGCATCAACAGCCACAAGTGGGGATCTAGGGAGTGTTACTAAATTGACAGATATGTTAAGGTTATCGTTGAGATTTTTTTTTTTTTGTACTGTGGAAACGAGCAGAGGTTCAAATCGGCGAGCATATATAAATATGGCGTTATGGTGTTTGTGCGTGTCTCTTATCGCGCCCTCATTGCCTAATTGAAAAAAGACATAAACAGAATGGAGTGACGTGAAGAGATCCTGTGAAACCCGGTTAAATTACATATATTTAGGCTGAGGTGATCTAACACAGATATTCAATATTACCAAAGGGTTTTAGAATCTTGATTTCACAAGTTATTGAGGCTAGGCTCGTCCGCTTTCGCTCGTATTGATGGATACAAATTCGTGGGTCATTTTCCCTTGACTGAGGCGAAGTACCGTTTCTTTAACATAATTGTTTTTCTGGTGAATGATATACCGAATAGAGTGGTTGAAAGCATTACTATAGATACATTAAGAAATGATTTTGAATCATGCGTGACTTTCTACGACTACATTGTGAGTTTCTGATATCTAAACCTATGATAATCAACCTTGGTGGCCTGTAGCTGTTTGAATTCCTTCGTATGTTAAGGGTATTTGAACTGCTTAACCTGGTGTATGTGCTACAGGAGGTAACTTGACATAATATTTGCAGTTTTGTCTATTTCACTTAATCTCTTTGACCAGTGCCTTGACTGACACTGCCTGGACTTGGACATTATTGACTTTGTACTTTATTTCTGTCGTGGAATTATAGTGTTGTATGTGTATAGCAGCACTGATAGTATGGTATTTAGGTAAATGGTATATAGTTAACAGTTCAGTGTGATACGGGAAAATATAGAGGCATCGTAAAAAGGAGATGGTTGTGTGGTAAAAGGGGTAGTATATAAGTATTTTGCAGTTTGGAAACTGTTTGGTAACACTAAACTTTTTTGTGCCCTCTTCACCTTTCCTCTAAACACACACACACACTATACAAGGCTTTGTCTCTTTACAGCAAGGAACACTACTGGCGTCTTCATTTCCCTAGATAACGGCCGCTACGGGACACTGATGTGCCAAACCTTTTACGTTATGTTGGAGACGCTGCAGAGGCAGGAACCAGGATGAGAAAGCAATCCTGTTAGTATGACATACGAATATCTATTCTGAAGTAAGTCACCTGAATGTCGGTGTTATAATTGTTTACCAAAGGCCTTGAGGGATTTGTGGGTTTAATATCTTTTGTCAGCCAATTGGAGTGAATTATTATGCATGCTAGGTGTTACATAATGTAAGGTCGTAGGGGTAAAGAAATTTGTTGTAATGGGAGTAAGTAGCAGTGGTGTGCATAGAATTAAACTCTAAATAGACTAGCCTCATTGTGTGACTTAATAACTAACTGCCATGGCTGTAAAACTAGCGTCCCTCTCTGACTTTGTGGTCATCTTCCATTGACCTGTGACCGATACCACTTTGCCAGGTATTGCAGTTTTATTTAATCAGCAACTGACTTTACGATATCAACCAAGACATTGCGTATGTGAACTTTTCCCTCGATCGGTCTTATTAAAGTGGTATTTCAATCTGCAGGGATTAGATAAGATAAAAAGAAAGACAAATTAAAACTAAAGTCAACTCATATTTCGAACTTCAGATTACTTTTAAGCATTCGTAAGAAGCCATTAGATTACCTTGATTGCTTAGCAGCTTATATTACCGAAAATAAGCGAGATTTGTTTCTCATCCTAATCTTCATACCGAACGTGTGTCAACAATATGAAAAATTAAACGTTTAGACTGATTAGATAAGCTAATGTCCGGAGATTACATGAATAAAGAAAGGTAACGAAAGATATACTGAAATGGAACGCATGTGGAAATTCAGCTACCAGCACTGGTAGACATTTTAATATGCTGCTCGACCGGTTAGATGGTCTGTTTTATGAGAGCATATTTTCCTGTCGATACTCGTTTAATGACGTCTATATTTGTAACATAGGGAAGGTCTTTGTCTTTAGCGTTTAATATTGTGTGGATGAAGATTGGTAAAAAAATTTTGCCAGGCTTCTTAAGTATTTGGTATTTAGAAATCTTAGAAATGAGGATTAATCGATATCCTGATATCGATTACCAGTCTCGCCATCGTTTTCGTCTCCTTTTTCTATGTTATTTCTAACATGTTCCTCATTTAGCTTATAGGATTTGAGTTTTGATTTCAAATCGATCAATATAGAAAATATTTGAGGTATTTGACGTAAGTGGAAAGGAAAGAGATTAAAATATGTAATAAATGAAATGCCTGATAATGGATTCAATATATATGATGTGATATTTGTTTAAACAGATTTTGCTATACTTATATATTAGGTATTTTGAAGATAATATAATATTCGGTGTTTGTCCCACTTCCAGATGAGGCGAACAAGATCAGCAACATTTGGGAAACTTCATTCAAATTCGTTTTCCTCTTAAACAAAGCCAACATGCCATTATATATTAATTCGAAATAATAATTAGTAGTACGGTAGGCCTGAAATTCCACGTATAGGGTAATATGAAAGACATACGGTGAACATTTTGACAGATGAATGATGAAAAAACTCACGTGGATTTGCGTGGGATTCGCTGTTCTTACCTAAACAATATGTCCGATTCCTTCTGTACCCCAATATTAAAAACATATTTTTCAAATACACGTCAGGGGAAAATAGACAGATTAAAAGGTCATCGGTTTATCAGAATATGTAAAATCTATTCAGTAGTAGGAGTTGATGAAAATCTTGGGATAAAAGAGAGATTGAACATGTAGATACCATCATCAAGCCAAAGCCAGACAGGGAAACCTCGTTGGATGAGTCCGAAGTGCTGCCGACCTCTGATGAACATTTTCCGTTAACGTTTCCCTCTGGAGTCCCCAAGGAAAGCGTGAGTATCTACTTATTCACATTCGTAAGTCTGTGTGCACGTCATATTACCTGTGGTGTCCATCAGGGGAGGAAATTCACTGATCCATTAATTTATGTTGTTATGACAGTAGCTGGCCGACCTTGGCCTTACACGGAACTAATGTCAACTGTAATTTCATGGATGAAAGGAAATTACGGAAGCCTCTATCTTGTTTAGTGTGCGCTCTGCAGCTTCACTGTAGATAAAATGAAAAAAATGAGGGTGAGATAGTGGCTGTTGAGACGGATGATCTTTATGAGATAAGCAAAGAACCCAGATAAGATAGGACTTGATTCACCTGCATGTTATGGGTAAGTCGTGAATGATTCACACAGATGATAAATTCATTGTGCAAATTCACTTAGTATTAAGTTCTTTTAGCAGAAAATTTTTCCTTATATAAGGTTATTCGTATACATGTGTGAATTATGTACACGTGAATTATTGTTCATGTGTATATGTTATAGACCATTGCCATTTGTGCATGACTCATAAAATTTTTGGCTTATGTATGTTAGATGATATAATTCAGGATTGTGATTTGCCATTCATTTGCTACCTTAATTATTTTTTTTAAAGTAGATTCACAGGGTGATGTATGTGATGTTAGAATTGAAAGATTTATAAGGGAGAATAACCTATTTAGTTCACCTATTTTCTCTCATCCTACAGTCTTAAAGTGAAGCCCTAAGAGAGTGGAGAGGGTATCAAGGATAAGGGGAAATAGTGGTGAAATGTAATGAATTTCACATGAATATGGAACACCAGCTAAAGCCAAATTAAACAAAGCAAAGCCTCATCTACCTTGGTTGAGCTTTGAATAGGTTTGGTCTACATTTAATGAGGGTTTTGAACCATTTCTAGTTTGGGTTTGGTTTGGTTTAGATGCCATATTAGTATACTTGTAAATTAGGGGGATGAACTTTCTCTTTGATAACAGTTTCTTATGAGTTAAGAATGAAATTGATATATATGAAAATAGTTGCACTATATTATCAGATCTTGGAAGATCATCAAGAGAGCTTCAGGTCATATGACCAACATCAGTAACCTCAACACAAAAGCAACATAGAAACTAAATGCCCTCATAACACTAACTGGCTCCAGATTTCGTCAAGAGAAAGAATTGTGAACCATCCAAATTTCATCTGCTCCACTTTAAACATTGCTTCACCTGCCTGGTCTTCAGTCCTTTCAAAAGAATTCATAACAGATTCAAATCGCAGAAAATAGTGCTTTCAGAGTAATCGCTGGCTGCCTAGTCATCACAACACTCAACACCTACACAATGAAACATCTTCTTGATTGAGTCCCACCCTTACATGCTCAGCACTCATTTCTGTGCAATAGAAGTAGCCCCTTCCACCCAAACCACTCTATAACAAACCATCAACCCCAAGTTGAAATAAAAAGCTTACCCCTACCTCATATATTAGTACCTATACTCATAGATTCCCAACTTCCAACAGATGCATAACTGTCAAAACACATACCCAATGAAATAACCAAAGAAACTGAATAATCAACCCCAAACTCATTCTTAAACTCATTCCCTGCTCGACACACACCCATCAGAAATTGTGTTCTCCAGACAGCCTCAAGTTACACTCAAACACTGTATGACCTATTATCCTGGCCAGTGAATGTCACCAGCTTCCTGAGTGCTGAAGGAGCCTCATATAGATAGAAATTACTACTGGGGCAGGAAGTAAGAATTTAGATAAGTAAACTTTCAGAAACCTTTGGATTTTGACTTAGATTATCAAGGGGACCATTCATTTGTGCACCCTGGAACCTAAAAATCCCTTCTAGTGAGAAATATTTTCATGGATTAAGAAACTATTGGTTCAGCCTTGGCTTTTCACTAGAAAACATGATATGAGGAACATGGACTCTATTTCAGCCATATTCAAAAACCTTTTGATAGAGGAAAAAGAAAAATTCGTCTTCAGTATGTGTGTACCACCTACATGAGTCAGTATCCTAGTTTAAATGTTGTGAATCTACCCAGTGGGGCTTTGATTATTCAGTCTTCAAGAAAATTTTTTATGTGCCTTTCAGTCATCTTCAGTATATTTTTGCTTTTGGGTTTTGTTCCTTGTATCTGAAAGGTGTTATCTACATGCTCCTCTCTCTTATGGATATGCTTTGATTCCTACGTGGCAGAGGTGAGCAATTTAGGTTTTGAAGATTGAAAAACTCTGAGATGGTGTCCAGTAAGCATTTTGTTCCTTTAGTTTTTACCCTGCCTTCATATTTTTATTTTTTACCATCATTTTTATCTACTGTAACTGCACCTAGGTTGACACCTACAGTCTGTGAATTGTGAGCATTGGGTGGCCTAAGTGATTTTGAGTTAATGACATCATCTCGCTGGAGGTCTCAGTTTGGCTGAAGGCGAGCCTGAAATGATCGAACTGCTGCTACCATGGTTGAAAGGATAATGAAGGTTTAGGAGGTTAGTGCTCTCCCACTGGAAACACTGAAGTTTGAAATTTCCTTACCCAATTTTTTTTAAGAGAATACCTTTGAGTGAGAATCTCTCATGCTCACAGGCTACTAGTAACCTCTGAGGGAAAAGGCTTTGCAATTTTAGGAACTGCTTTACTCATATGTCATTTGTTGCTGTAGCAAGATAGCAACAGGAAAAGACAAAACATTCATCTCATTTGCTTACATTCACTCTTTTTTACCATTTATAATTCACCAAACCAGTGCCCACTGTCCACAACCAAGCCCCACAGACCAATATCGTGTTTTTCTCTGACTGCTTCATATTCTGTGGCTCAGCCCAGTCAACAAAACCTGTTTTGTACAATATTGCTCCAATTTACTGTATCCCATGCATGCATCTTAGCTTCCTGAATGTTCAGGCCCTGGCACCTCAAAGCCTGTTTTGCTCTGTCCTTTCAGCTCCAATTTTGATGTTTCCCTTCATTTTACTCCCTCCATCTCTGCCTTGCAGGTCCTCTTTGCAAGTCTTTCTCCTCTTATTCTCTTTATATGTCTAAATAATTTCAGCACACACTGTTCTCTCAGTATCAGACTATGCTTACTATTATGCCTCACTTTTATGATATCATTTTTTCATGGTCAAGCCACCTCACATCTGATATTGTCTGTAAGCATTTCATTTCCAACATATTAACCTTATTTTATTCTTTTGTACTCATGGCCCAAGACTTGCATCCGAACAATGCCCCCGAGATGACTATACTTTCTACATACCCATCTTTTCTCTAATAAACAATTACCTCTCCTTCCACACACTCCTCTATGCACACAGGGCCTTTTCTTGCCCACCCTGTGATCTTGCTTCAGTTTCCAAGGTTCCATCTGCTCCAGGTCTACTCCCTTGCACCTGAAACTCTCTACTGTTGCCAGATTCTCCCCCTTCAAACTCACACTTGAGCCCATCCTGTCTTGACCCTTTTCTCATTACCTCACTTTTATTCACATTAACTTTCATCTTTCCATTTACACATTTTCCAGCTCTGTCTTCAGCTTCTGGAATTTTTCTCAAGAGACTGTCACTAGAACCTTTTTATCTACAGATAGCAACTGATAGAGAGGATCTTTGGCAGAAGTGGGAGAAGTAAAAGGGAGGGGAACACTGAAGAAATGGAAGGATAAAGTGAAAGAGAATTTGAGGTTCCAGGGCCTGAATGTTCAGGAAGTTGAGAGGGGTGCATGGGATAAAGCAAACTGGAGAAAAGTGAGGAGGGAGGCACATGCTGGTTGTGGGTGAAACCAGGGCATATGAAGCAACGTGGAAAAACTACAGGATGTTTTGGTGCTTTATAAGTGATAGCTAGAGAGTGGATGTGAAGCAGCTTTTTTTTTTTCATCTGTTCTTAAGTTTGTATTTACTAAATTAGGAAATAGTGAACAAGTATGCAAAGAAAAACCTCTATGTGTATGTACATAGTTATTTATCTGTTTATGCTGATCCCAGGACCAGTTTCTTTAAATGAGTCATAGCATTACCCAGGAATTTTTTCTAAAGGCTGCTGCAGCATAAGGCTATGGTACTTCCAGTAGCAGGGGAAGGTTTCTAAAGTATTTTAGCTCCATGTTTTTGGTCCATAGGGTCTTGAGGCGAGGCATTAATGAGGAAGTGTTGCAGGCTTGACTTTCATCTGGTTCCAGCAGTTCTCAAATGGATTAAGGTCTGGGGAGTTTCCAGGCCATTCCACCTGTTAAATATTTTTCTCTAATAGGCATTTCGTCACATTTCTTATGGCTAGGCACTACCCTGCATAATGTGGTCACTTCAATGAATGTCATAAAAAGAAAGTAGATGGTCCTTTAGCACCTTAATGTATTGATCTCCTTTCATTGTTGTGTTTTTACTTAAAAAGTACAACCTTCCCCTTGCACCACTAAAACAACCTCTGTTCATCACATCATCTGGGTATTTCACCGTTTCACCGTCCTTACTGTGCAATGAGAGTCATACCAACTGGCATGCTTTGGCCTCCTCGCCCTCCCCTTCCTCAGCTGCATATATTTTAAGGAACTTTCAATGGAAAGTCACCTGAATCCATGGTTGGTCATTCCAGTCCTTGTATTTCTTTGCAAAAAAATGCTAGTTGTTTGCGTTTCATTTCTTTTGTAAGCAGGGGTTTGGCAGCTGGCTTGCAGGAAGGAATGTGAAGGTCCTTTTCTAAGCCGTGTTGAATGTTCCTTTGAGAGATGTTTCCTAGAGGTTTTAGTTGGTTGTTCTTAAATTAGGTGTCTGAAATATGGGGTTGCTTCAATGTTCCTCATCTTAGGAGGTAATGTGTTGATGTAGAAGTCTTCCTTGGGTAACCAGGGATAGGTTTTGGCGGTGGGATGATGTCAGGGAGGCCAAGAGTGCTGGCATGCAACTGCTTGGTCGTATATTCTGAGTGCCCGGTGCACCTAGAAATTTCCCATGTACCCACATTTTGATGCTTCCATGTGAGAATTCAGGCTTTTTTCCTCTGTAGAAAGGTAAGAGCCAAAAATCTTGAAGCACAGGTGGAAGAAATACCATGCCCAGAAGAAAAATTCCCTAAATGAGGTTGCATTTCCTAAAGATATTTGGGTTGTTTGGGCTAACACCTTAAGAAGCACTAATTTGAGCTGCTACATTAAGATGATTTCACACTGAGATGTGTTGCTGGGGCTTGCACCATTAGAAACATTAGTCTTAGCAACCAGATTTCAACCTGAGAATTTCCTTCTCATACCCATAATGAAACTTAGGTGTGTATTGTCTTCAAAAATATATGGGGGAGAGAAAGATAGAGAGCATTTTTTTTTTTGCAGACACAAATTTACTTAACACTTCTAAACCATGAAGGCAAATTAGATTTTTTCCCCTTTGCACCTGCTGCTGCTAGAGTAGTGAAAAATTTTCGAGATATTTTCTGTTCTTCCTTGTTCAATATGCTGTGGAACTTGAGTTCACATAGTATTGTAAGTTTTCAGGTTCTCCTCTTTAAGTAAGGTATAGGGTAACATTTTTTCCATTCCCCTTTTTCTTCATTTATTATCTTGCTTTATGCCTAGATTTTTTCCACTGTAATACCATAAAGTGGCTTTTGATAAATGTGTTTACTCTAATGCTATTTTATAGAAATGAATTTTTTATATTGCGGTAAGAGTTATTCTGATGTGTATTTTTTCATTGCTGTTTTTTTCTGTTTCAGATACAATCATCAGTAGAGACTGAGCTTCTTGATTCATGTTTCCAAACCACTAGAAGAGGATCATTGTGAATAGTGCTTGAACATCCTCATATTCAAGGAACACTTAGAGGAGTTGCCCTTCTCTAGAAGTATCTTGTTGTAAAGTGGTGTAATACTGAGTTAAGGAGGAAATTGTGTATGTATGAAAGAAAATTAGTAGAACTTGGATTTACAGCCTTATCTGGAAATCTGTTAAAAGTTAAGTTTGTTGTTTGCATATGGATACCAGTATGAGAGCATTATTAACTGGATGTTAATACTGGAGTTATTCCACAACATCTCTTACTATGGATGGAGATGGTGGAACACCGCGGCGAGTAGTGAGGGTGCCAAGTTCAAGGCAGTCCTCAAAGGAGAAGATCCCACTTTCTGAGAAGGTAAGACCCAAATATTTAGTTGACCAATATTCTTTTACCTATTTCATAAAAGCATTGTCTTACTAAACTTTAGGATGACATCTGCATAGCGTTCACTTGTATTGTTTTTGGCACACATTGAATCCTTGATAGAGGTATCACATACATTTACTCCATTAGTAATTACCATATACTTTATTTGATCACTGTTTGTGTACTATGGGGAAAAGAGTTTTACACTCATAATGTCCACCCTTAAACTCTGTAATGTCTTAACCTTACATATACACATGTTATTATAACCTAGCATATGCCAGGTACCCGTATATCATTCATCCCCAAAGGGTAGGTTGAACACTTGGGTTGGCTGTGTGCCAACTGCTCTGCATTGCACTCTAATATCAATCACTGTCCCCCTGTTTTTGCTATGTTTCTACTTTTTCTTACAATCAGTTATCAAGGTTTTGTCATTCCTTCATTTAGGGACAAATTGACATGAAATGTGGGATGCTTGTACTATAGTTTATGTCCTGATACCAGTTTTTTCTTTTTGATTTATATCTTTTAAATGATTTTATGAGTCAGAGGTCAAACAACTCGGATATTTATTCTCAGAGCAGTGACCATTCTCTGAGTGGGATTTCAGTACAGATTCAGGGTCTGATGGTTTCTGTTACTGGTTTACAAGAGCTTTAACAATCATCTCTACGGTCGAGGCATTTCTGCTAAATATGAACCTGGGACTTGTCGTACCAGAAGCTAATGCAGTAGAGCTCCTTTCTGAGGGATAAAGCGAGTGACACCTTCTTTTCTCATAGTTTCTCTGTTTACTGTTTGTTGTTATTCCTTGGCTGTTAAGTTATTGTTGAATGGCAGACCACAATTTCCCCTTGGTCAAGTGTTTATAAACATCTGGTTGCCCAGTTACAAATTGTTTAACCTTTACCATACACACTAGTGTATCCTTGACATAGTACTTCTTGCATCAAACTAAGAGATAGGGTATTGTCTCACAGGTAGTATTGGGTATAGATCAAAGTCTACATCTGAGCTGTCATGATGCATGCTGCCTCAGTTAAGTTTCCCCAGAAGGTGATTGCTCATGAATGAGACCTGTTCACCTATTTTGTCTCTGAAATATCTAGATGCTTGGTGATAAACATGGCCCTGAAGCTATGTTGAAGATCTAAACCCTTAGTTCGTTCCACACCAGCCCTTTGCAGTACCCTGCTTATGCTAAGTACAGCTGCAGTAAGGTTTCCTGGACCATCTTTATCCCTTTGATTGCCCTGGCCAATTGCTTTCTTTGCAACATGTGATGAGCTGTGGCACTGGATAGATATCAGTACTGTGAATAGATGCAAGAGTCCTCCATCTCCAAAGAGTTTGCCAGTGCTGGCAGTGAAAGCCATAAGGAGTTGTATGCCTCCTCTTATTGCACTTCATTTAGAGATGATCACTGTGCCTTTGCTGGAAGATTTTGCTAGTTCTCAAATCAGATCTTTACTTACTGCCCTCTTATAGGACTGGCTCCCTCTATTGACATTTAGGATGGCAGCATTGAACTTAGACATTAGGTATGGTATCCTGTGTGGCTTGCTGTATCGCAACATTTTGATTGTGAACTATTGAATAGACATGTGTTAAAATTGCTCTTACTGCTAAACTCAGCAGTAGCTACAGTAATCATCATACAAAATACTCATGTTACCAAAGTAAACTGCCATAACCATTATTTCCCCACTTCCAGAACATTAGTCTTTCTAAAAAGAGATGATTGTGTTTTGTTCATCCAAGGGTAGGGATACGTGATAGCCTTACTATTTGGGCTACTGTACTAAGCAGGTCTCAGTCAGTTGAGACAAAACACTTCTTGTTGATAATCTATATCAGATATATATCAGATACTTTTTTTCCTGAAGCTTATTCATATTTCAGTCACTGTTCTCGAAATTTAGCACAAAGATGTCTTTTTATGTGGCCGACACCATGCATTTATCAAATTTGTTATTAGATTTTTCTGGGGTATTTTTTATGGGTTAATTTACCTAAAAGGAATTCTATTTCATGGCCGAATTTCTGCATTTTCTTGAAATACTGCATACATGTGTCTTATCACATATTTCAGGTATTGCTGATGGCAGATTTTTGATGATTGTTTAAGGTCTTTTTTTTTTACCAGTGAAAGATTCCAAAATATGTTTTACTTTTTGCTTCAGGTCCATTATATTTCATTTGATATTGATGGAACACGCTTTGGAACTGTAATATTCTCAAATTGATCTTGTCAGGCCTCGGCACAAAGATACTCAAGGTTCAGATGGAGGGAAAATTACTACACTTATGTGTAGATATGGTCGATATGTTGTCCTTTGTGCACTTTTTTGTCTAATTTTCCATATGCCCATTTCTTAGTGTATGAATCACTGTTTTGAGATTTCATCTCCCTTTAAATGTGAGTGCATCAAGATTGTTTAATGTCACTGTGCTTATTTGATATTTTTGTGGATAGGGCATTGTGTAAGATGAAGGCTAACTGGGATTGATTGTGGTTTAGTTCTTAACCTTGGAGAGAGTGACTGAAACACTGCATATGTGTCCAGATGACACTGTGTTGTTAGGTACATTAGAGGAAAAGTTGGTTATATCCTGTCTCATATCTTTGAATGACGGGTAATTGCATGTGAGTTCAAATTCTTTGTGTATATTGAAACAGATGAGGTGTTTGCTGTTTGTGTTGAATATCATGGATAGCTATAGCTAATTGTGCACTGAAATTACTTAGAAATAGCTCCTGTAGTATTAATTCTCGCTGCATTGTGGTGGAAGTATTTGGTTATGGCTGCTGTCACATGTAACATGTTGTTGGTATCACAAACAATCCCTTAAAGCTTCTGTACTCACATCAGGTGTACTCTCACTGAAGGCACTTGAATTTGATGGTTGGATGAAAGAAACATTCATTAGAAAACTCAAGTCTTAAGGGGTCTCAAGTTGACTTTGGTATTTTCCTGTATAGGAAGTGATTTAGTCTGCTTCAAAACATCAGTGCTTGAATCATGCAGTATTTAGTACATGAACCATGCTGGTAGTATGTTTACCTAATAATAAGCTTCAGGGTAGGTGATGTAGTAGAACACATCATTTTGAGGAAAGAAAAAGGTATCATAATGGGTCATTTCTTGTGTGGTCAATCTCTACAGATAATAGGGGAAACAGTAGCTTGACATATGCCTTAGGTCCAATCCTTGGTGATACAAACACATGCAGACAGCTCATGAGAGCAGTGGCCCAAGTAATACTAGTAGAACAGGGTGAGGAGTGAATCATCATAGTGGACAGATATGGATGGTTAGAGAGATGATACTTGGAAAATTAATTAGACGGAAGGCATTTGATTTCAATTGTACTAATAGCCAAGTGGACAAAGAACAACACCAGCTATTTAAGGAGTACTCAATCCTAGAATGAAGAAAACCCTTGCAGATATAAAATGACTGCTAATTAGAAAAATAATTACAGAATCCATACAACATCCCCAGCTTTTGGGAAGTAGAGTTTGTAGCATTGACTATGTTATGTTTGAAGGATATGGTTATGCCTAATTCGTTTATGGTATGAGATGGTTGAAGTGGGGTGATTTAAAACTGAACAGAGGGAAACAAGCGACACATAAAAAAGAGATATAGGTAGAAATTATGTTTTAGCATAGTTGAATTTAACCAAGTTGCTGCTTGCCCAGTCTGAGATGTTGCCCAAGTCTGTGGGCAACATCTGTAGAGTGGAATTATGTTCAGTGCAAGAGAGAGAATGAATCGTAAAATGAGAAGTGGATGGAAAGTCAGTTAAGAGTTGAAATGTGTAAAGCAGAATCAGCCATGTAAGAATGAATAGGATTAGAGGTTGAAGAGATCATTTATGAACAGAAGGAAGATGGTAGGCAAAATGACAGAACCCAGAGAGACATAAGTGTTGATTGGATCAGAATGGGGAATTGCTTTATTAGAGACTACTACAATGTATCACCCAGAGAGAAAGCTGTGCATTAGGAAACGGAGAGAAGCAGGAGATCCATTGGAATAAAGTTTAGATAGCAAAGACATGTACTACACCTTGTCACATGCTATCGAGATTTCGAGGTCTTTGGCAAATTTTTTTATCAGAATTCCCAAGAAAGAGGACCAGAGGAGTCACATAGGAAAGAGTTGTGTTGGTGATAAGAAAGGAGATGATTGGATTCAAATCATCTTGCTTTCTTCTCATGAGGGTGTGCTTCATTTTATGAAGAACAGGTTTGTATTGATACTGAGCAAAAATGAGAGCAGAGTTGGTGTCAGGGGAAGAGAAGAGTTTCATTGCCCAGTATGCTCTGTGTCTGATGCAACAGGCATGAGCTTAGGATGTTTGTAAGGGATCCAAGCTGCTATTTGGATTTGACTGACCAGGGATGTAAATGGGAATTTAGTTGAAATAAGCACTTTAGATAGATTTGTGATTAAATACAGTAATGGCACTACATGCAAAGAAATAAACACATACTTCTTTGAGTTATAAGAATTCTTTGTAATGTTGTTTAACTAACCCTGTTTATAAGGGATTTTATTTACTGCTTTATTTCCAGAAATATAGATGCCATTTTATATTTGGAAGACATGTTGGTATGTAGAGTACTTTTAGAATTTTAATGTTACTGAATTGTATCTTCATAAGCGGAAGTATGATTATTTTGATCGCCAGATCATGAGGGTCAGTGCAACTGACTCTAGTTGCACTATTCTTGTAATGAAAGATAACATAGATAAGGGACAGATACATTAGGGAACTAATTCGTAAATATGTTTTACACATACAGAGATGAGCTAGTATTTTTGCTGAACCAGTTTTGTTTGTAAAATGTAAAGCATATGTTGAAATCTTGATAGGTTATCTGATAAGTTACATGGACATTAGATATTAGTCTTACTTGTCTGTTGTGTGAATATCAACCTTGGGTCCAGGTAGGGAAAGACACATTTAGCTTGATACTACAGAAGTTGTGTTATGCTACTACTCAGTTGTGGTCACGCAGGTGAACAGAGTAGAGGGGTGTGCTATTGTCGTGAGGTTGTTTTAATTGATTTGCCATAACGGTGTAAAGACTTGATCACTGAACATTCTACTAGGATTATCTTAGTGTATTTCATTATGTTCCAGCTTCTTCCTGTGTTGATGATATTTTGAAGTACATATTGACATGAAAAAGAACCTGATTAGCCATAGAGAACAATTTGTGAAAAGCATATTTGCTGTACAGAACAAATTTGTTGACATTTGTGAGACAGGGTATATATGCACTTGATGCAGGGGTAGCTATAGTGAACAAAAGACAGTCTAGGCTGCGGCAGGTCTTTACCTATGGGGGTGATGGAAATTTAAGAATAACAGCTCATTGCCTCAACTTCCACAATGAGCCGGAAACTTGTTGTAAAGAGAGAGCTAAACAAGTTGCATGAATTAGAACGGAATTTGAAGGAAAGTCCTCCAAAAAGTGATAAGGAACGTAATATGCGAAGCAGAGCTGGCTCTCCATCACCTTTAGCAAGAGCTTCTTTCTCTCCCTTGAAGACCTCCTCCAATACATCAGAAGATGCACATGTACAAGGGAGATCTCCCAACTCTACCCATGTGCTAATGAAGGATCGTAACTCCTCTAGAGAGCCATCAGCCATCATTTCAGTTCCCACCAAGACTGTTAAGGATAATGCTGTTTCTGCTTCTCAGACAGTCTCATCTTCTGTTCATGCATCATGTACTACTACCAAAATAAGAGACAGTCCGTCCTCTGGTGCATCACATAATACTACACAAATTCGGGATAGATTTTCCAAGTCTCCATCACATCTTGAAAGAGTTTTGAATTCTGAGACAGACTTACCTCATAATAAATATCTTTCTTCCACATCAAGGAGCCTCTCCTGTTTGACAAATACTCATTCATCTGTGAAGAATCCTTCTTCCATTCACAAGAATGCACAGTTAGAACCTGAATCAAAGTCATCATCATCTTGTCAGCTGGAAGAGAAGGTAGGTGTAGTGTGAACTACATGTGAACATTGTGCCATTAGGAAAAACTGTTAGATTGTAAGATATTATACTTTATGATATTTCCTCTGGTTTAAAGAAATTTGTTGAGTACCAGGGTCAGGAGAAAAAAGACAGCAAGTTACCCCAGTGTTGGCCTACACATATGTCATACTGTATAGTCTCAACGGACATACAAGAATGAGTATTACAGCTAACTGATAGTTGAAGGGAAGATATTTGGTAAGGTGATGATTTAGAAAGGGAAAAATTGCTTGGTGATAAGAGATAGATCTGATGGATTATGCTGAAGTTGATGGAGGAATTCATAGAAAAATTGAAATTATGGAAATGTTTGCATAATGTAACTAAAATGACAAGTTGATTATGAAAGCTCTATCTGAACAGTCACTTTTGACATGTTGCTGTGGAACACATTACTGTCATGGACAACCTGAATGTGTCAAAATTCAAATATCCATTGTCAAACAAAACTGTTTAAGCAAACCATGTGTCTCCTTTGTTTCTCTTGCAGAGTTTTTATAATGCAAAACCAGTGAGGTTCAGGTTGGAGAATGATTATTTTTAACTTTATTTTTATATTCATTCAGTTACAAGTCTTATACTTGATGGCCAGTGTAGTTCTCTGGTTTTATTTTTATGACTTGTTGATTTTTCTGTTGTTAGTCTTTGATGTGCTTTTTGAATTAAGTACTAAAAGTTTATCAGTTTGTATCTATTCAGATGATATTATTTATTATTTTTTTTTATTTTGCTTTGTTGCTGTCTCCCGCATTAGCGAGGTAGCGTAAGGAAACAGACGAAAGAATGGCCCAACCCACCCACATACACATGTATA
>JAUUDZ010105516.1:0-17047 GCA_032361705.1 Panulirus versicolor
CACATTCGTTCACACTCAGTCTCTAGCTGTCATGTGTAATGCACCGAAACCACAGCTTCCTTTCCACATCCAGGCCTTGCAAAACTTTCCATGGTTTATCCCAGATGCTTCACATGCCCTGGTTCAATCTAATAACAGCATGTCAATCCCGGTAAACCACATCGTTCCAATTCATTCCATTCCTAGCAAGCCTTTCACCCTTCTGTGTGTTAAGGCCCAGATCGCTTAAAATCTTTTTCACTCCAAACTTTCACCTCCAATTTGGTCTCCCACTTCTCATTCCCTCCTCCTCTGACACATACATCCTCTTTGTCAATTTTTCCTCACTCATTCTCTCTGTGTGACCAAATCATTTCAATACACCCTCTTCTCTCCCAACCACATTTTTTATTACCACACATCTCTCTTACCCATTCATTACTTATTTTATTTATGTAAGCAAGGTATCGCCAGGAAACACAAAGAATGGCCCATCCACTCATATACACATATGTACATGCACATATACATATCAACATAGACATATATACACACATGTACATATTCATTGTATGTGTTATTGAGGAAAATGACTAAATTTTTTATTACTTTTGGTTGTAATGGGAATGCTTTCTTGAGAAAGATCCTTTGCAAGTGATATAAATGTTCTTTATTGAAGTATATGATGTTTAAGGGTGTTTTCTTAGTGTTTTGATCATGCACAAACAAATTTCACGTTTTTCCAGATGTGATGTTAAAAATATCTTTTTTAACACCTGATTGCCATATCCTGCATTAGTGAGGTAGCACCAATTACAGACTTGAGAAGGGCTGCATATGCTCCAACATGTTCTTTAACTGCCATGTGTAGTTCACTGAAACAATAGTTCCTTCTCCACAAACAGGCCCCACAGACCTTTCGTAAGGTTTAACCCAGATGCTTCACATACCCTAGTTCAGTCTTTTGACCAGTTCAACTCAGTATACCACATCTTTCCAATTCACTCTATCCTGTGCATGCCTTTCACTCTGTTACATCCTTAAGTGCTCAAAATCTTTCTCCATCCTTCCATCTATTTGATCTTTTTAATTCCAGTTAACATTTTGCATCACAGTCATCAAACAATTCTATTTCCAACACATCCACCTTCCTCTGCACAGCCTTTTATATAGCACATGCTTAGCATTCATGTAATGTTGGACTACCTAGATTTTCTCCTCCCAAACACATGATTTCATACATTTTTCAGCACTTCCAGAACATGACATCAAAGATTTCCAGCAAAAGTTTTGTCATTTAATATAAATGGAATTTCAGTTGTAAGAAAATTGGTTGACTGGCCATGAACAAAGACTTAAGATTAAAGGCAAACCTCAGAATAATTTAACATAAAAAGTGGTGCTGTTTGGATTAGTTCTTTTTCCTGCATATGATTAAGATGATAATGGAATGTAAGATATCAAAATTCAGGGATACGAAGCTTCAAAAGAATGTCTACAGCTGCAATCTGACTGACAAACTTATGGGCTGGGTTCACAAGTGGCAAAGGAAGTATTCCAGGTGAAAATAAGAAGGAAAGCATTCTATGACCTTTTTCATGCCTGTTCCCCTTGGGAACTTCCTCAAGGTGGTGGACAGGTCAAAAAAGTCTTCCCAGTTGGTGAACATCAGAGCTGCAGCTTAGGCTCTCATATATTGCCCTGGACAGGTGACTGGCAGAGGACAACTCTTATATAGTGTTTTCAGAGGCTCTATCCTAGTATTCCTTCCGACTACCTCATTTTCTAATGTTCTTACATGCTAGTTTTACCTAATTTTCCTTGCTGCTAATATTACCTTTCGCTCCTTCCACATATCCCTCACCAGAGGAAAATCGAGTCCGAGTTGTATGGGTATTGTAAAGTGTTATGTGTAACAAGATATTGTGTTTGTGCACGGAATGCCAGTCATACATGTGTGGGTGAGACAAAGAAAAAACATGTACCTGGGTTAGGGAAGGATAAATTGATCATTGTAGTGCTGGTTCAACATGACCAGCCTTTAAGATACCCAGAAGGGCAATATTGGTAATACACATTCCGAGTATATTGCCAACTAACAGCTCCAGTATGACTTGTTTGAGTTGTTAATGGTATGGAAAAGGTCATGTAATAATCACATAACTAAGCCGTCAGTAGTACATGGAGGTAGCAAAAAAGGTGACTGAAATGTTAGGTTTGATTGGTAAGGCATTTAAATTAAAACCAACCCTCACACAATCAACAGGCACAATGTGTTCACTTTTTGGTCACTCTTCTTGGGAAAAATGAATAGTGAGCCATCAAAATGATTCCTAGAATGGGAAACAAATCCTCATCTGGGTTGTCAAGAGCTGACCCGGGCATGAGGTAGGACTGGCATGTTGCCTTATAGGCCCACCTTGGATAAGGTACAGGGACACCCATGTGAAACATAACCAACAAATGTTTTTCCTTATACCATATTTACATTAAGGTATGTTTGATGGCATAGTTGTCTTGTCGGTGCTGTATGAAAGACGTGTGGTTTTAGACAAAAAATCTAAAGGATGGGAGGAATTGGTTTGATTTGAAATGTTAGAGGACAATATGTGATGTAAGAAGGGTTGAATGCATAAGTAATGAGAGTATGAGCGAGGTGTGGTAATAAAGAGGAGCATGTATGCGTGCTGAAAAGGGTGTACAACTGGTCTTGACATAAAAGGACGACTAAAAGGTGTATATGTTAGAAGAGAGAATATGGAAAAATGGGAAACCAAAGAGGAAGTGGAAGGGTAGAATGAAAGTTGCTCTGACGGCATCGTTAAGCCCCTTTCCTAACGAAGATGTTCTTATTCGAAGATATCAAGAATACACTGTTTTACAACAGTTACATTAATTTATAGGTTGAAACACGTGATTGAATTATAATTGAGAGTGTATTTATGGGTAGGACTAGGTAAACCTGGGAAATAAATGGGTTAAAGTGGGTAGACATAGGAAAACTTTTTTCTATCCTCGAAATTCCTGTTGCTTAATGGGGTATAGTATTATTAAGCTCGTAATGTAAGTATGATTAGTTTTTGGGCATTCATTTCAAACATGAGAATATATACAGTAAAAAGAGAAAACATTAAAATTAAATGTATATCTAGTGAAACATATTGTAAATGATGTTGTTGGTTTTAGATCATGGTTAGGCTCGTCTTCCTGTCAACAAACGTTGGCTGGAGTCCGTCTGACATGTGGTCGTTGAAAGGTAGTGAAAATGTGATTACCGGTTATTTTTCGTAACAGCTCAGCCCTTTCATATCGCAATTTGTCGTGTATAAAGAACAATAAAAGGGCCGAAATACATAATGAAATTATGGTAGTGTTCAAATTAGTATACTTAGAGTGTAGGTTCTGAAATAATGTGCCAGTTTAGGGTAACGGTGGATTTAAGTGCTACCGGTACCCCAGGTGACAGTCTCTCGACAGGACATGTTACGAGAGAGACCCAGGGCAATACCTATCATAATTTAACCTCCATATGCACCCACAGCCTCGTGTTCATCTTCACCAAGTCGCCATACGACTCTTTAAAAAGATCTGGCAAGGCCAGTGCCAGACCTAACCTAACCTTAGAATTCACCCCTTAACTCTCTACCTCACTAAGTCATCTCACAGAATTCGATGTGAAATGAGCAATCCAGATCGATGCTCACCTATACTTAACCTTCATCCATGAAAACATATGCAGAACACTCACGTCCACATCCTACTAGATTACTTCAAATTTACCCTCATCTTCAAGTTGACACACAGGATAAGGTGAAAAACAAGCAACCCAGGCAAATGCTCACCCCTCACCTTACTTTCAACCATCAAAACGTATCATCTAGAACATGCATGTCCAGTATCTGATAGATTGCCACAAACTCACCCTCATCCTCATCAAGTTATAACACAGGGTAAGGTGAAGAGAGAGCAGTCCAGATCGTTGCTCATCCTGTTTTTACCTACAACCAAATCGTCTCACCACAGGACAGTTTGTAAAGAGGGCAGTTTAGGACATTGTTCACCTGAACCTAATCTTCAGTTTTACTTTTAACCTTATTCTCAATCTAAGTTGCCAAACATATCAGTGTGTAAGGAGAGTCCCAGGCCATAGCAAACCCCAATGTAATCTTTAAACTCATTCTCAACCTTATCAAGATGCTTTATTAGATAAAGTGTAAAGAGGGAATTCTAGGCCAATGCTCTCCCTAACAAAAGCTTCAGATTCACCCTTGACTTTACTCTCAACCTCATCCTCATCTTCACTTCTCTACTACAGGTCAATGCTAACCCTGACTAACTCATCAACCTTCCCCTGAACCTCAGTTTTAACCTCACAAAGTCATTACATAGGATAAAGTGCCACGAAAGCAATCCAGAGTACAAGATTTGATGTAAAGAGAGCATTCCAGGGCATTGCTAACCCAAACCTTACCCAGCATCTCTTTATTCTCTGAATCGACTGTCTGCCTCCCCTCCTTTTCGTTCTTCTATCTTGAGTGATTTTAGGGGTGTCATTCTTCATACTGAGAAGATCTTGATTTTAACTTTCAAAAATACTTTTCTCTCTTTGTAGAGGACTCATTCTCAAAGATACTTTCACCATCCTCTCTTTATTATTTTATTGTTTCTTCATGTACTGAAGTAGTACAATGTATTACCTGTGAGCTTTGTGTTATATTAACTGTGAAGATGGCTTGAAATAGTGACGTGGTTGGCTGGTTAGGTAGAAAGCAGAGGATTGGTTATTTTTTTTTTTTTTGCCATATTAGCACATGTAAATGAAATGCAGGTGTCATCTGTTTATATTTCTATGAAACTGGTTATGTGTAATCCAGCATTTTCTAGTGTAGGCTGTTAGGTAACCATGGACTTGAGTAACTGTCTTTTCAGAACAAAGCTCCTCAAAATTTAGGGTAGGTTTTGTAGCATGTTAACTTCTTTTTCATGAAATACTGTGTTCATAGGTTTTGAACATTTCAGATATTCTTTAGAATGGAGACCAAACAAAATATTGATGCTAGTGATGTTGGCTCCCCTGTTAGAGGCCTACTAATGTTTCGCTGGAACAAACTGTCATCCCATCTGATAGGTGCCTTGCAGTGTATGGGCATGAGTCATAATGAGCACTGCAATGGTCCTGTACCAGAAGTTGTCATTCATTTTGGGGAGATGGAAATGAAAATACATGCAACTTTACTGGCTGCCCTCAGCTCCTCATGGAGGAAACACTTACATGCTGTTATGCATCAGGTAAATGATTGTGCAGTGAACTAGTTGGTAAATTATGTTTCACTTTAATAGTATTGATTAGCATTCAACTAACAGAAAAGCTTTTGTATCTACAATTTTCAGAATCTCCCTCTTCAGATGCACATTATATAGTAAAAAGTGTCCATACACTTTTATCTGGTATGCTTCAACCAGTTCTTAATGCATGTTGAAGGTCTTTTGCTGAATGAAGCAGAAAAAGCTGTTGCTAAATGATAGACGAGGAAAACTTTTTCTCCACCTTTTCCTCTGTTTGATACTGTAATTATTGTAGATGGTGACAGGAAACAGTACTTTAGAAAATTAGTGTGGTTACAAAACTTTTTTCAATTAAGCATGTTAGAAATGCATTTGTAACTGGCATGTTCTCATATCTGATACTGCTTAGATTGAACAAATGCCAGATAATGAAACTTTCCTTGCATGTTGCTCTCTGGGCTGTTTGGTTTGTTTCAGGTGAACTTTGTCTCACTTCTGTTTATCTTTTATCTGCTGTCTGTCTCATGAGCATGCGGGAGTGCCCAGAATTATCTTGTGAAAAATCAGGGTTTATAACCCACTAACCATTATTGTTTCCAGTGATGAAGTGTTGGCAAACCTCACCCCCTTGCTAATCACTCATCAGTAATTGTGGCAACTTGCTCATTTCATGCCCATCTTTGGCCAGTCATTGACAGCCACCTGGATAACAGCACTGATTGCTTGGTTACAGCCTTTAGCTGCAGACATTTCTTTTAAATCACACATTTTCAGGACATTCTTACTAAATACTAGTTATTTCCATTCCACGGATTAGTATCTTCTTTTCGTATTTATTGATTTAGCTTATTAAAAGTATGGTGCTTATTTGTGTCATGGTTGATATTTTAGTATAATAAGTGTATGTAATCTGTATAATTCCAAGTGTAACTACCTCTTATGTAGATCAACTAATGGGGAAATGTAGTACAGCCACTTGTAATTTCTTAGGTTTAGTCATTCAGGGAAATAGATTACATTGTAGGATGTATATACACAAAATAATCTCAATAATGTCATGGAAAGAAGATAATAGATTTTGAAAAAAATCTGTGACCATATGATGCACATGAAATTCTGGCTGTATGGATGAACCGTCCTTAGAAGGAAGTCTGGGAAGTGGGAGGGTCATTACGACATTACCTGCCAGTAAAAGGGTTAATCTGGCAGGTTCTGTTTTGGATAAACTTCTCCACTCTTTCTTTCTATAAAGATGGGTTGCTTCTCCAATGTAGCCCTAGTAGGAGCTTTCAAAATGTAGTTTTTCTGGCAGTTAGGTACTCAGTGCCTCAGGCTGTGGAAGGAGAGTTAGTAAATCACGTGCTTTGCCCAGAAACAAAAATCTTTTGGCTTAAGATAAACCCAGACCCTAGATTTTTAGTTCAGAATGAAATTATCATTGTAGAATTAGAATTACATAGCCATATTGTTAATCATTGTGGAAGACTTTCAGTGAGTATCATGCCTTATGCTTAGTTAGATCTTGGAAAAGATCCTTTGGACTTTACTAGATACCATAGAGGGAACCTTTTATTTGTGCACCCCAGAGCTATGAAACACCTTTCAGTAAGGAACTTCACTATGTGAATGAACCCTTTCAGTGCTATTGTCTGCAATTAAGGTAAGTATTTTATGATGCTAATGTCTTCAATTTAGGCATTGTGCTTTCTTACTGCAAATTGAACTTCATCTACACTGTGTGCTCTGTTTACTGTTCATAGATGGCAACCCAAAGAATAAGTCATTTGAGATGCCTATTGGCCTCATCACTTCCATCAATCCATTAGGGACCATGATATATGGTTTTACACTACTTTTAGGGATTAACCAGGTCTGTAGCACCCACCAGGAGGTAGTAGTTGGTAGGCAGCCAATGATCGGGGAGGTTTATTACCAGTACTACCCACTTGAGTATCAGGAGGGTTAGCAATGGCTGCATAGTGGGCCTGCGCTTCAGTGGGTGTCAAGTTGCACTCCTCTGACCCAGGTTGCTGTCTTTTGTTTTTGCCTCACCCACACATGGACTGCTGACATTCTGTCCACAAACATACAATCTCTCCTTGTCATACATAACACTTGACAAAGCTTAACTCACACAGCTCATTCTTTGTAACTCTAAATTTTCCTTCAGTGAGCACTATGTGCTAGTCCTAGCTTTTTGTGAAATGATGGGAACAATAGATTGGAGTATTTGGTAGGAGCAGGAGATTGAAGTATTTGGTAGGAGCATTAGTTGGAAACATTATATAGAAGTAATAGGCAGGGACATTAGGAAGGACCATTAGGCTAGAAGTAGTCTGCAGGAAATTAGGTTGGAGCCTCTGCAAACACTGCTCTAGAGTTGCTCTCTGCCACTGGAGTTCTTTAGTTATGTAGAGTCTATTGCTGTAACCACCCCCTTGAGGGAGTCCAGTTAACAGGCATCAGAGAAATTGATAAATAGAAAGATCCTCTCATTATAGTACTTCAACAAGCTTAGCATTCAGTTCTTTGCAACAGCACTAGGCCCCTCCCACCCAAACCACTATGTAAATGAATAGCTTACCTCTGCCTCACACTTAAGTAAACTTTACTCGCAGATTTCACCATCCCCAGCAAATTTAATATTGACAAAACACATGCACACCGAAATTATTTGAGAAGCACTAAACTGCCAACCCTCTGCATCAGAAAGCTCACTCCTTACAAAGATACATATCATACTCTCCTGCTTATGATCTGGACATCATCCTTCACTGCAACACTACAAACACCATCTTGATATATCCCAAGACCACTCATGCCCATGTTGCAACTGCCATAAGACATTAAGCACACACTAAATTGCCCTACACTCCCTGCACATAGACTGCAGGGGCTTTGTAAAGATAGAGGGAACTCATGGGGTAGGAAGGTAAGGTGTGTTTGTGTATATTATGACGTACCTGGAGATAGTGGAGAAAGAACACTGCCCACATATCTCCTGCATGTGAGTTTCTCACTTCAAGAAGTGTTCATCCAGTCTCTGCAACCAACCATAGTGTGGGAGGCTTTGTAAAAGAGGTCCTGTGTAATACCAGGACATTTTTAGGAAGGATGCAAAAAATGTGATCTGCAAAACCTCTTCCCTTCCTAAATTTGCCTTGTTCCTGACCTACAAGGTTTTCACTTATCCTTTGAACAGTCACGGTCTTAACATATACTTTGTTTAACATATACTTTGTAAGCCAAACAAAGGAGGCTTGCATCTCTATGATTCTTATATTAAGTTTTGCATTACATTCATTTTACACTTTATTTCTGTTGATACACATTGAGAATTTGTGAAGAAAGAGGGAAAACTTCATAACTGATTTTTCTTTTCCAGGATGGCCAAATTATGCATCATATCATAGTAGATATCCATGTGAGACCAGAACTTCTTTCTACCTTGAAATCACTGATATATTGTGGATCGGCCAAATCATCTGTTTCATTGTCAGAGGTGATGAATGTGGCAAGAGCTTTGGACCTTGATTATACTGAATTTTTGCTCTCCTGTTACAGTAATGATCTGCATACAATCTGTTGGGAAGGGTATCAAGATAGGTTAACAGAAACATTTCAGTTTATGTGTGCTAACCAACTTTGTACTGACGTATCAATTCTGGTTGATGGGCACATTATAAAAGCTCACAAGCTCATTCTCAGTGTTTACAGTTCAGTGTTAAAAGATACATTTCAGGAAAGTAGGTGGATTGGAACAATACATTTGCCCAATGTTGGGGTGATGAATGCTCAAAGTCTTATTTCTTATATGTACTATGGTGAAGCATTGGTAATGGAGATGTATATCACAGCTTTTCATAAGCTTTGCTCATCACTAGAGGTTATGAATTTAAAAGAAACCACAAAAGTATTTGTCCAGGAAGAATATGAAGCATCTAACAAAGAAGAGGGAGACTATTTAAACATTCAGGCCCAAATAACACCATCACTAAGAAGTGTATGGGGTAGATTGTGTCAATTATATCGTGGTGAAAGGAAAACAGATCTGACGTTTCTTGTTGAGAAAAAGAGACTACCTGCAAATAAAGCCCTCATTAGTGTTGCATCCCCTGTGATTTATGACATGCTTTCTCAAGAACTAACTCATGAGCATTCACTGATTTTGATAACAGACATGAATTACGAATCTATACGAGGTTTGTTGGATATTATATATAATGGATCATGTACTTTAGCTCATGACTCTAGAGCAGTTCTTTGTTCATATTTTGATAGCTCTCTTTTTGATATAGAATCAAGTGAAAATTATTTTCAAAAAGAATGTGCAAATAATCATACACATAGAGACAAGAGATCTGAACCTTGTATTGAATTTTTAATGGAGCAAGGACAAAATGTAGCAGAGAGAACAAAAATCAGATGCACTCCAGGGAAATCCAAATATCCTCAAGCTGTTGCTGGGACTGCTCTGGTTAAAGCCCATGAAGGTACCGAAATACAGACTGGGGATGACCTTGAAGGACAGAAACAGGTAAGTGTACTTTCAAAGCTGTATCAGTCTTTAAGAAACTTAAGTGCGTACTGTTTAGAAGTGACTTTTATAATGACAAACTTACTAATTATTTAGTCTATCCTGTGGATTAGCTAGATAGTAAGTCTACTCCAGAATTAAACATCCTTTACTGCTAAGAAAAACAATATATTCTACACCTCTCACAGGATAGCAAAAGAGTAAGTTTTCCCCAGAATTAGGCATTCCATCCCCTTACTAGCTTGGATGGTTAGGGCCACAGACCTCTCCTCCAAAATGGTTCTGAAGAAAAGGTACACCTAGCGGATTTAATCAGCATTCTTGAGAGGGTATATGCACTTACGCTTCTCTTTGCTTATGAAAATGGATTGCAGATATTATCCATAAAATTTTTGTCTCTTAGTCTGTGTCATACACTCTCTACTATACAGCAAATTGATGGGGAACTATGTTATTCAGTAATTTTGGCACATTCCTGTTCCAGCATGTCACTGAGCCTCATGCTTATAACTTAGGGAGTGAAAACATTTGTATCATAACCCCCACCCCTCCCAATTTCTTTACAAATGAAAACCATGATATACTGGCTAAGGTCTTGGTCAGATGTACCACCTTCTACCAGACATTGCCAAAGGATCATGGCTGTGGAACCAAGGAGCAAATGCAGTAGTGTTTAAGAATTTTGGTACCCTGGGGCAAAACATTTTTACCCTTAACCCTTGGCAGATCTTTGTAAAATATACTGATAATGGTACCATAAATAATGAATTGTATATAGTACATGTTTATTTATAGAATTATACAGTACATGCATTACAAGGTTCCAAATTTATGATAATTCAACATAATCATAAAAACAATGATGAAATAAGGAAAGTCAGAATTGCTCATTTTCAGGACCCCTCAAACGGCTAGGCAGTAGGGCTTGACCTCCCCTATTATTTATCTGTCTGTCTGTTTATACCATCATGCCTGTTCCAACTGAAACTCCCTCAGAGGGGTGGCCATGACAATAGTCTCCAAGAATAGAGACCTCCAGTGTTGCTTCATAGCCTTTATTGCCTCACCCTTAACAGGCCACTGGCAGAGGGCAACTCTAGTTCAGTGTTTGCAGAGGCTCCTACCTAATGTTCCTAGCTACTACTTTAGTCTACTGCTCCTACCATAGTGCACTGCCGGTTTACATATTTCTGTAGTTCACATGATAGATTGTATTTAGATAAGGTCATTAGTAATGGGAATAGAAAGAAACGAGGGTTAGTTGAAAGGACAATTTGTATGTTTATGCTCATATAAATTGATGTGCAGGAATTTAAAGTAATGGTAGTTAGACTGAACAAGGGTATATGAAGCATCTGGGGTAAACCATGGAAAGGTCGTGGGTCCTGGTTGTGGATAGGGAGTTGTGGTTTCGGTGTCTTACACATGACAGCTTGAGAACGGGTGTGAGTGGATAAGGTCTTTCTTAATCTGTTCCTGGCACTACCTCACTGATGTGGCAGACAGCAATCAAGCATGAAGGAAAGAAGTTGATGGATAAGTGCTACGTAGGTTACTTCTTCATGAATGAAAGAATAAGTCCTATTGATGTTAGTTATGGTGGGGAATTAGCTTCTTTCTATATGAATTGGAAATTGGAAATGAGTTATTTGAGAGGAGCATGTGGTATGACTAGATGGAATGAAGAAAGAGACGAGGGATTTATGAGAGAGTTGGTAGGGAGGGAATGTAAAGGAAATGAATTGTGGAGTGGTACAGTGGGTGAAATATAATACTTTGAGGTGGTTTGGGTATGTGGAAAGAATGAAAGAAGGGGAATTTACAAGGAAAGTTTATAGTAGTACAATTAAAGGGGTTAGTGTTTGAGGGAGACCATCTGTGACATGGGGAAGCAGGGTGGAAGAATACTGGAGGGAGAGAAATGGGAGAAAAATGTTTGGAATGGTGTATATGAGAGAGGCACATAAGGACAGGGATAAGTGGAGGCTCTTGCTGTGACCACTCGTTTAATGGGAGTTCCCAGAGGGAATGGGCATCAGAGATGTAGATAGATAGATAGATACCATCTTCATCCTATTCTCCTATTATGTGCATATGTAAAGTGGGAATAGATCATAACTCCTTTGCTTGTGATGCTAAGAACAACTAGTTATATTCTTTAAAAGTAATTGTTACTGTGCCATAGAGACTAGACTTGGCAGAGATAGATTGAGGCCAAAATATATGGAGGATGATATTACCTTTTATCATCATCCAATTTAGTAGATGTTTAGATGTCACTTTTTTAGTCTTTGATTTATTGAGCTGGATGGTTGTACTTTCATGCTAGACCTTATTTGAATAAAAATACATCAGAAGTAGCATTAACTGGATTTATTTTATGCTTAAACACATATGATGGAACCAGAATTAGAAAATAAAGTTTTGTTGATATATAGACTATACCTTTGGTATACCATTTATTCAGTTGATTGTTTTATCTTCCATTATAGGTCATGCACCATTGGAATAAAAGCATGTCAGAAGCAGTACGGTCAAGCAGAAATCCACATGATGAAGCCAGTACCTCACACAGCTTAGAAAAACATAATGCAAAATTGACAGGTTCTTCAGGGAGAGGTTTGAGGGCTGATTCTTGCTGTAAATGCAAATTTGAGTTTTCTTCCATGCTTCATAATGAACATGCTGATACCCACAAAAGTAATAAACATCTGGAATGCTTATCATGCACAGATGAAAGTGTTAGTGATGGTATTATTCCAGAAGTAGGAAGCAGGCCCCCCTTGAAAAAAGAGTAAGTTTCTTCACTCTTAGATTTATTGAATTTATGTCTTATTCTTATTATAGAATACAAAATCAGGAAATTTACAGGAAAAAGTATACAAGAAGGAGAAAAGTATTCAAAGGGAGTAAGACATGTTTTAAGACTAGAAATACTTTTTACACTTGACAAGAGCTTGACTGAATAATCATATCTTTTATCTAGATGATGACAGTTGGTTTTCATTTTGCCCCATAAAATGAGTTGTAGGTAACTCATACACTATTATTCATTTTGTTGTTGAGGTAACCATTGTTATATTAGTTTCTTGGGTGATGCGGAAGTGCAGTGCTGTGTCTCCAGAAAGTAATTTCCCCATATATTAGTACACATGTAAGTTGAGCATAGTACATATGTAACTTAAACACTACTTAATGATACTTATGAAATATTTGTATTCATGTCTTATCCTAGCTGCCTTGTATGTAGGTGGTTTATGTATAGTCAGACTTAAGGTTCTTGGAATCTTGAGGTATTTATCCCAAAATATTCTGTGGAAGAACTCTTTTTTTTCTGGTTTGTAAGCTGAAAGTTCCTCTTGCATTACCAGGAGGACCCATTTGTCCTTAAGGGAATATATGGTAGGAAAATCTTTATGTTTATAATATTATTTTCATTGTGTTAGAGTCTTTAGGAGACCTCTGTAACTGGACTGTGGTCAGGTAAGTGACCTTCACCCTAATAGTTGATATTTTGCCTTCTGATTAGCACCAAGTGTCTCACTTTTCTATTCTACTGGAGAAATGCAGTTGGACTTGGAGAGAGACTTTTCTAAGTTCATGTCAGGGTGAAATGAGTAGGTGTTACCATGTACTTAACTGTATCATGGACATCATATAACTGAAATCAGGTGTTGCAGTGATATGTGAGAAAGTGGCAGTATCCCCATTGTTGGAAAGTAACAGTGTTTTGTCAGTCTGACCCTCGCTGTTAGCAACAGTTTTCAGTCCATATTTGTGATTATGTGACTACTGTTAGAATTCATATTTATTTGATATGAATGTTAGTGATTTTGAATACATTTTCCATTTGATAGATACCAATTAGGCTTGTCAGAAAAGTGATAGCCATAAGTTCTTCAGCCTGCCATCTCATATAAAGGGCATCAAAACTTTTGTTAGTTCTGTAGGTATCTCAGGAAATCCAGAATAATATCATATCTTGTTGTTGGTCTCATGATTAATTTAAACCTTAATTTTTTAGGTCATACAGCTGCATCAATTGTGAGAAAGTTTTCTTATCACAGACATCTCAGAAAGCGTACTCGCTTCAAGACCACTGTGCTGACGATTTACTGAGGAGCTGTAGGCAATGTTGCAAGAAATTTGAGAGAACTGACTTCGGAGAGGATATCAGTACACATACAGGTGAGGCACTTGTACGAATTGCATATTTTTGACCAGGCAAAGTTTTACAGATAATAAACAATGAAGTCCTTAGTGAAAGCAGGCCATTTATAAGTTTTGTCACTGCATGTTTGAAAATAAGCACCAATTACAGTAGTGTTTTGACTATGAAAGTGCTTAGTAAAAATGTCTAGTGGTGTTTCATTCTTAGGGCAGCATGTGCAAAACGTTTGTAGAATGTATTTGATTATTTTAAATCCAGACATGATATCCACAATTGCTTTAACCTCATACAGGAAAAGCTTTGTTGCCTGGTGTTTGTAGGACCTAATTAGTGCTTGATATGCCAGTTGCAGTTGCATGTGGCCACCTCTGAGGTAAACTAATTTCCTTCCTGTGATAGCTGTTGGATTAGTAAAGGATACAAAAACAGGGGTAATACACAGCAAGTTTTACTGATAGTACAGGTTAATGGTTATTGTAGGTAAGCTGTTGCTGTTTGTGCTGGAATGGTGAAGTAGTGGGAGCAGGAGGTATGGTGAAGGAGGAATCTTGTGGCATTAGTGATGGTGTAAGTGTCCCACAGTGCTAATGCAGGGGAGGTGAGGTAGGAGACCCATAGGAGACTTGTTGCTTGGTCTCATGGAGCTGCTACTGAAGGAAGTATTTATTAATGAGGTACTGTGCTTGATCAAGAAAAAAGGTGACCAAAATTTTTAGTTTGTGTTCCAGGAGGGAGATAGTTTTGCTGAGTTCTTACGATTTAAGCTGCTTTTGAAGATGAGTGATGTTGAGATCCCATAGTGCAACATGTGGCTGCTTCTGAAGGAGGCCATGGGTGATGAAGCCCTGGGTTGTTATCAGTGAGGAAAGAGAAGCAAAAGTCACATGGCTTTGGATTTATTTAGCTCCATGTCTGTGTGTATAGTGTTTCTAGTCACGTGACTGACGTGATTGGGATTCAGTATATTTTACATGACAGGAGAATAAATGCATGCATTTGTTCCATATGTTACTTCACTTAAGTTGAAAAGGCAGTTAGGTGCTTAAAAAATTAAGGGGTATGAGATCATTTTGCTGTATTAGCCATTCAGTTTTTCTTATTTCATACGTTTTATTTGTTTTGTCATTTCCACATCATCGAGGTAGTACAAGGAACTTATGAGAAATGGCCACATTAGTGCTGTCTTAATTCATACTTAGAAGCTAGAAGGCTAACAAAGGCAAATCCTTTGAAATGACTTTTGAATACACTTATTTCATAATTCTTTTTTATGGATGTTGCTTTTCATTACAGTTTTCTTTAGTAATTAAGCCCGTTCTTTATTGGGTCTTTGGGAAATATCTGCTTATGCTTGAAAGTTGTCCTCTTGAACTCCTGTGATAGTAGTTTTAAAAAATTCATTAGTGAAGGACAGACTGAACCTACCAGTTGACCAGATGGTTTGATCTTCCTAATTTATCCACCAGTGCAGTAGTTCTCTCCCATTGCAAAACCGTGTATTGATTTTTCATATATCTTTTTTTTTACTGTGATTCACTTTTCATTCTTTTGATTTTTTGTAATAGTAACTTCTCTAGGATTATAACTCCATATTGAATTTTTTCAGGTGATTGCCCATATAATGATAAGCTTTGTGAAAAGTCATTTTCTCATGAAGGTTTCATGCAGCAACATCTTAAGACACACCAAAAGAAGCCAAAATTACTGAGATGTGAGCTATGTGGGAAATCATATTCTCATAAAGCTCTGTTGATCCACATGAAAGTTCACAAGAGGAACCACAAGTGTCCACAGTGCATGAAGAGATTTTCAGAGAAGAATCTCTTGGATGATCACATCAAAATGAATCACAGAGGACTAGTACAGCATAATAATAAATGTGTTACGTGCTCAATGTGAGTAAATATTAATTTCATTAATAGTTTTCCTGACTTTATCTTTGTTTTTCCCACAAATAATGGAATATGTCCTGATAAAAAGTTTTTGCTTGTCACAGATCTAAGAGTTAGAATTGCAAATTTTGCCAAGATCATATGTTGTGGGTTAGCCATTGAGATGATATGATCAGTAGGTAGTAGTTGGTAGGTAGTCACTCACTAGGGAGGTATATTACTGGGACTATCTACCTGGGTATTGGGAGGGTCAGTGACAGCTGCTTAGCGAGTCAGCATTTCAGTGGTTGTCAAGTTGCCCTCCTTTTACCCCAGGCAGCTGTCTTTTCTTTCTGCCACACCTGCACATGGACTGCTGGTTCTGTCCACAAACATACAATCTCTCCTTGTCACACATAACATTTGATAACTGACAGAACTCATTCTTAGTTACTCTAGATTTTTCTGCATTGAGTGCTTTGCACTACCCCTGACTTTTAGCAAAATGGTAGGAGCAATAGAAAGAAGTATTTAGTGAAAACATTAGACAGGAGCAATAGGTAGTCTTAGGTAGGAACATTAGATGGAAGCATTAGGTAGATGTAGGAGGTTGGAACAGTAGGTAGACACATTAGGGAGAAATAGTTGAAGGGAACATTAGGTAGGAGCCTCTAAAAACACTGCACTAGAGTTGCCCTCTGCCATTAGCCTGTTATGGGTGAGTTTCCAATGGGAACAGACATCAAAGATATGGATAGATAGATAGATGATATGAATCACCTGTCCAGGCTTACTAACATATGTTTTAGTGTTTTATATATTTACATAATATATATTTATATGGAACAGTGTAATTTGAGAAGGTGGTGGAATGCACAGAGTATCAGACTGAGGAGGAGCAGTATAGCTTCAGGAGTTGAAGAGGATGTCTGGATCAGATGTTTGCTTTGAAGAATGTGTGTGAAAAATACTTAAGAAACGGGAGCATTTTATGCAGCTTTTATAGATTTGGATAAAGCATATGATTGGGTTGTTAGAGATGCTTTTTAGGTGTTATGAATATATAGTGTGGGAAGAAAGCTACTTGAAGAGAGTAAGGCGTGTGTGCAAGTAGGTCGAGAGTAGGGTGAGTGTTTCCAGGTTAAGGTGGGTTTGTGGCAAGGGTGTATGAAGTCACCTTGATGGCTTGATTTGTGTATGGAT
>JAUUDZ010105516.1:17057-32768 GCA_032361705.1 Panulirus versicolor
GGTTTTGGAGAGAAGGGCAGAAATGCAGTCTGTTAGGGGTGGGGAGGCTTGGGAGGTGAGTCTATTGTTTACTGATGACAGAGCTGATGACAGATTCGAGTGAGAAACTGCAGAAGTTGGTGTCTGAGTTTGGGAGAGTCTGTGAAAGGAGAAAGTTTAGTAGTGCAAAGAGACAGGTTAGTTGTGGTGTGAGTTTGAATGGAGAATACATGGAAAACTTTTGTGTTTTAGATGTCTGGGAGTGGACATAGCAGGGAATGAAACCATGGAAGCTGAGGTGAGTCATAGGGTGAATTAGGGGATAAAGGTTTTGGGAGCATTAAGGATTCTAAAACTTGAATTTTTTTTACATCATGTTATTATGATAATGGTGATTTATTCTGAAATATTTCACATTTCATTATTTAGATATTCACTTTCAGGAGCTTTAGATCGCCATCTCAACTACGAAATCACATACTTCAGGTTCATGTAGCCAGAGGAGGAGTAGAGTATGCATGTAAACAGTGTCATCGAACCTACAAGACTGAAAGACTTCTTCAAGTTCACATGCAATCCCATGGTGTCAAGGTAGTGAGTGAATCATTGCATTAGTTTAAGTTCCTCAGAGTAAACTGTTACTGTTTTGAAATCCCTGAAAGCTGTGTACTGCTGGCTGTAAAATTAGACAGCTGTATTGCATTATGATGGGAGCTAAGTTTTTCAGATAAAAATCCTGAAGAAAATATAATTTATTGTGTGCTTTCTGATCCTTGGGGATAGGGGAGCAAGAATACTTTCCACGTATTCCTTGCATGTCGTAGAAGGGGAGAGAGCATGGGGCTGGAAATTCTTCCCTCCCGTTTTTTCAATTTTCCTAAAAAGGAACAGAGATGGGGCCAAATGAGGATATTCCTTCTAAGGCTTAGTCCTCTGTTCTTAATGCTCCCTTGCTCATGTGGGAAATGGCGAATATGTATGAAAAAAAGATATGCTCTGTATCTCTGATGCCTGTTCCCTCCCAGAACTCCCTCAGGGAAGTGGCCATGGCAATAGAGTCTCCATAACTAATGAATTCCAGTGCTGCCTCATTGCCTTTAGTGTGTCACCCTTAACAGGCCTTTGGTAGAGGGCATCTCTAGCATAGTGTTTACAGAGACTCTAACCTAATGTTCTTACACCATTTTTACCTAAAGTTCCTACCTAATGTTTGAACCTGCTACAACTACCTGATGCTCCTGCCTAATGTACCTACCTACTACTTCTATCTATTGCTCCTAGTATTTTGCCATAGTGCTCACCACACGAAAATTTAGAGTTATGAAGAATGAGCTGTGTCATTTAAGTGTTGTCGTGTTTTATATGCAACAAGGAGAGATTATATGTTTGTGGACAAAATGGTGGCCAACTACACAGCCGTTCCTAACCCTCCCAATACCCAGGTGGATATTGCTGGTGACATACCTCCTGGTTGTTGGCTGCCAACCAACTACTACCTACTATCATATTCAAAGATGGTTTATTGGGTGTAGTTGTGAAAATGTGATTGGAATGCTGTTCTCACCTGATAACTCAGTGTGAATAGTTACAAAGCATTATAGTGAAGTGAAAGACTTCACTTCTGTGACCTTCACCCATAACAGATGATAGAGATGGGGTAAATGGCATTCATTTGGATGTAGTTGAATTTAGTGAAATTTCAGTAAGGTACTGCAGTTGATTGAATTTTGATAGTCATTCAAAATCTGTATTGGCCAATTGCTTCCACTAACAATCATTAAGGTATCATTAGTAGCAAGTAACTTCAAGAAAATTTCATTCTGACCACCGGACATTGAGATGATTTCCTGTGTTCATCTCCCTCAGTTCAGATGGATTAGATGCAAGACACTTGGATTTGGATAACTTCTTGTAGTGCACTGTACTTGGAATCAATATGATAAAGTAAATTCAGAAAAATGAAAGAAGAATCTGCTATGTCAAAAAGTTTTAAGAAAACTGTGGCATGACACAGATGATAAGTTGGTGAAAATCTATATAATTGTAGCTGAAGATATTGGATGGACGAAGAAGAGACAGTGTGTGAACTGTTGAAAGGTTATCATATTTCGTTGAGAATGTCAAGCAAATGATTGTTATTTGCCTAAGTCTGCCTTGTCAAGTTGTGACATAAGTCAGAATTATTGCTTGATAGTCTTAAATAGTTATGTTTAAAATTTTTTTTCATACTTGATAGCCATTTCCCAAGTTTAGTGAGGTAGCACCAGGAACAGATGAAGAAAGGCCACATCCACTCACATCCATTCTCTAGCTGTCATGTGTAATGCTTTGAGACCACAGCTTCCAATCCACAACCAGGCCTCCCAGACGCTTCACATGCCCTGGTTCAGTCCATTGACAGCATGTCAACAAATATATAAAATTATTCCTTTCATTTTGCCAAGTGGCAAGGTTAGTGCACAGCAAAAATCTAGAGTTACAAAGCATGAGCTGTTTGTAAGTATTGTCTAGTGTTATGTGTGACAGGAAAGATTATATTTTTGTGCACTGAATGCCAGCAGATAGCTACCTGGGTCAGTGGAGTGGATTTTGATAAACAATGAAGTGTCGGTCCATCATGCAACTGTCGCTAAACCACCAGATACCCAGGCAGTTAGTACCAGTAATATACCTCCCTGGTTGAGAGCTGCCTACCAACTCCTGATTTTTGAGAAAAAATAGTGGATGTGAGTGAATTAAGTCATTTCTTCATTTTTTTGGCACTGTTTTACTTATACAGGAAATATCAAACCAATAAAAAATGAATTGTACACCAATTCAGAGATGATTAAAAAAAATCAGTTTCTGTTCACTAGGGAGGCCAAAAAAATCAGACTAAAAAGGGAAGGGAGCGGGGGGCTGGAAATCCTCCCCTCTCGTTTTTTTTTTTTAATTTTCCAAAAGAAGGAACAGAGAAGGGGGCCAGGTGAGGATATTCCTTCCAAGGCCCAGTCCTCTGTTCTTAACGGTACCTCACTATTGAAGGAAATGGCGAATAGTATGAAAAAAAAAAAATTCATTTCTGATTCTGTATACCCCAATAATGAGATCAGAGAATGATAAATCAGTTAGACCAAAACTGAATGGAATGTCATTTCAGCAGCTTTTTGTGTCCGGAGGCTTATTTAGTAACTCTCTGTGAAATATCTTTTTTTCTGATAATTGTTTGTGGTTTCTAGGGTTAGCAAAGTAGTGCTAGAAACAGACAAGAACATGCCTCATTCTCTCACATCACACAAAACATCATGCAAGTCATGCTCATTCCTTTGTGCTTGGAAATTATTTTCTGTCTTATAGAACTCATTACAGTTTTAAAAATTTATTTGAATATATGTATCCTCTACAGTATTAATTTGTACCAAATAGCATGCATATGTTCAAGCTGCACATTATTAATGCCGAGTAGGAAAAGATGAATTCATCAGAATCTTTTGGTTTCAGCAGCCAAAGTACATTAATATCATTTGACAGTGGAACATATGCAATGAAAGGTTGTTTCATGGTTCCATAGGTAAAGCCCTACAAATGTAGCAGTTGCAGTTCAGATTTCCACCACCGCCAAAGTTTGATGATTCATGCTCGGAAGATGCACACTCTTGAAATGCCCTCTAGTTGCTCTGGGTGTGACAAGCAGTTTTCAAGATCATACACCATGAAGAAACATGAGCAAAATTGTCACCAGAGACAATCCCAATTAGGCTCATTGGAGGGAGTGACTGAAGAGATGAAGTCCCAACCAGCATCTACAACTGGTTCACCATATACACTATGTGGTCAAAAGTAAGTTTCCCAAACTTTTTTATATCAAACAAAAGCTCTTGAATCCTTTGTGATAGATGATCTAAAAATGTAAGTTACATAATCTTATTTATTTAACTGTTTCAGATTTTTTTTTAATTCTTTATTTTCTATATACCTATTTGTTACTCCTGCCTTAGAAATGTAGCATGAGGAACAGTTGAACAATGGCCTCATTTGCAAGCATCCACTTCTGTCGTTTATAATGTCCCAAAACCAGATGTTTTATATGGGTTATATATTAGGTGGGAGAGGCATTTAGGTATAAATGAATTCAGTTACACTTATTTCTCTAATCAGAGTTGTCTCAAGAAAATTTCTTTGCATCAAATTTCCATCAATTGATCCATATTTTTTCATTGCCCTTCATTATATCATTGATATTTACTCCTATGAAAACCCTTTCCAATGTAAGATGTACTACTGGAAAGAGTGTGACAGTGTTGTTGATTGGTTGGTGAAGATAATCATTGTATGTTTGGGCCATGGTGAAGTGCCTGAGGATAGGTGGAATGCATGTATAAAGGCAAAGTGGATAAAGGTGGGTTTTCCAACTACAGAGGTATTAGTTTGTTGAGTGTACCTGGTAAGTTGTATGGAAGGCCTGATTTCATAGTATTTCATAGTACATGTACCAAATTGCATAATTTGAAGGTGAAGGCATATCCAGAGTATCAGACTGGGAAGGAGTTGTGTTGTTTCAGAAGAGGTAGAGGATGTGTGGATAAGGCATTTGCTTTGATAAATGTGTGCAAGAAATACTTTAAAAAACAAATGGATTTGTATGTGGCATTCATGGATCTGGAGAAAGCGTATGATAGGGTTGTTAGAGGCTTTGTGGAAGGTTTTAAGAATATATGGTGTGGGAGGTAAGCTCCGAGAAAAACTGAGAAGTTTTTATCAAGAGTGTAACATGTGTAACCCTATCTATTGCCCATGCAAGGCATGGGCAATAGATAGGGTTGTGTGAAGGACAATGAATGTGTTAGAAAAGAAATGTTTAAGTACAATATCTGGTTTGAGGTTGGTTTGATTGAGTTTGTAATGAGAGGGTAAGAGTAATGTGTGGAAATGAAAAGAGCATGGTAGAGAGAGTAGAAGAGAGTGTTGAAATGGTGTGGACATGTGGAGGGAATGAGTGAGGAAAGGTTGACAAGTAAGATATATGTGTCAGAAGTGGAGAGAACAAGGAAAAGTGGGAGGCCAAATTGGAGATGGAAGGATGGAGAGAAAAAAATTTCAAGCACTTGGGGCCTGAATGTGCAGAAGGGAGTAAGGTGTGCACAGAAAAGAATGATTTATCTGTCTATATCTTTGATGCCTGTTTTCCAAAGGGTGTCATGGCAAAAGAGTCGCCATAGCTGTTGAACTCCAGTGCTTCTTCTTAGCCTTTAGTGCCTCACCCTTAACAGGCCACTGGCAGAGGGCAACTCTAGCACAGTGTGTTTAGAGGCTCTTTTGTAATGTTTCTACCCACTACTTTTAGGTAATGTGTCTACCTGATATTCTTGCCTAACGTTTCAACCTACTACTGCTACCTGTTGCTCCCAGCTAATGCTCCTACCTACCATTTCTAATTAATGTTTCTACCTAAAGCTCCTGCCTAATGTTCCTACCTACTACTTCTTTCTATTGCTCCTGCCATTTTAACAAAAGGTGAGTGCAAAGGGCTTATCGAAGGAAAATTTAGAATTGTGAAGAATGAGTTTTGTGAGTTAAGTGTTGTCAGCAGTTATTTGTGACAAGGAGAGATTGTATGTTTGTGGACAGAATACCAGCAGTCCATGTGTGGGTGAGGCACCTTGACAACAACTGAAGTGCTGGCTCACTTCACAGCCATCACTAACCCTATAGTACCCAGGCGGGAATTACTGGTAATATACCTCCTAAGTTGATGGCTATCTACCAGCTTCTGTTACAGTACAGTATTCTAAGCAAAATTGATCATAATAACACATTATGTTTGAAGTTTGGATGTTCTGATAATTTTTGAGGATTTATTTGCAAATTGAAGTTTGAACACTGTTGCACAGTAGCCCAGCAACAATTTTAGATTTTTCTTGTATCAGTCTTGAATTGAGAAACAAGTTTAGTAATGATTTTATTCAGATAGATGTATTTTTCACATGATGTTTGTGTCTATTACCTATCTATGTATATCTCTGACACCTGTTCCGTTTGGGAACTCCCATCAAGGGGGTGGCCACAGCAGAAGTCTCCCTTTCCTTACATGCCTCCTTTGAATACATCATGCTATAATGTTTATAACATTACAGCATTGTTATTCTGCTTTCTGTTGGGCTAGAATATCATTTTTACATGTATTTCATTAGTTAGAGACATGTCAGAGAAGATCCTTATAATGTATTAATATAACTTAATTTACGTACATGTTTAAGGTAGACCAAGTTCAGTGATTCACGAAATATTTTTATATATCAAACTTTTGCACATTTTGAGTGAGTGAACACTTTTTATTATTATACTTTTCTTTTAAGTCTTCCAGGTGTTGAAGCAGTGGAACAGCATAGCAAAATGCCTCACAACTCAAATACTATGGTCTTAAAAGAAAAAAAGAAAGCTGGCATGAAAGAAATTAGAGAAGACATTACAAATCAGAGTGTTAGAGAAAGTTGTTCATGCCCTGACTGTGGGGAAATATTTCCAGATATTACTTCCCTAAGTGCACATGCATCAGCACAAAATCATGCAGGAGTTGACAAGTCATGTTGGGTATGTGGATTATGTGGTGGTGCCTTTTTGGAGGAAGACCAATTAAATAGACATATGTTTACACATGAGCAACATTTTGGAAATTGCTTAGTATCCCCAAGTACTGTTAAACAGTGGAAAAAAGAATGCCCCTCTATAAGCACAAATAATTACCAGTTTAATGAAGGCCTAGAGGGAAGACAAAAGTTTTTAGTCTCTGCACATGGTCTTAGTGAAAAGAATGAAATAGGAGAAAGAGAGACAGTGGGTGGAAATGCTCACCAAACAGATGTATCATCATTATTGTTAGATAGTGGAAATTTGATAGATCAATTCAAAGTAAATGCTTCAGCTTTGACTAATGACTCAAGATTAAATGTAGCATCCACTGTTGGAAGCCGTGTTATCTCAGCTTCCAGTGTAGCTCAAAGGAATGTCACGGAGAGTGTAACTGAAATGAACACAGTAACTACGCAGAAAGAGATACAGCAGAATTCACACATACCTACTTCATCAGCAATAGTAGGGAATCTTCCAATGAATTATTTGTGTACTGGGACACCTGGAACACTAAAGACATCATCAATAGGTAACCAAAGTTGCCAAGAAGGATCATTGTCTGGTGTGATCAGTGATGCATGGGATGCTGGTACATTACTAGACATGATATCCTCAAGTGTTCCAAATTAGCAGCAATATGTACACTGTAATTCATGATTTTGTATATTTGAACCAAAGACTATGTAAGACAACCATTATTATTTTTGTACTAAATTCATGTTCATGATTAAAGAGTATGCTTGTGAGGTCAGTTAACCTTTAATGGAAATACTAATATTTCTTTAAACTCACAATTTTCACAGTTTTAGAAACAAGCCACTGTAATACCCTTACAGTCAGACTTTTGGTAAGAGAATATGGCAGCTTGCACCAGTGTCTTAAATCCTAACTTTGTGAAATACTGGAGGGTATTGTGTCTGGATGGGAGGAGATACTTTAACTAAATTCGATATCTTTTAGTGTTGCCACACCTTCTCCCATTACGATGTATGTCAGTGATTGAATTTAAGAAAGGTATTGACTAGGTCACATAAACTATTCCCCATTATGAGCTGTATTTACTGATATGCCACTGATTATTCCTCCCATTTACTTAGAACTTGCTTTCAGAATGTTATGTTAGGGTATGGTCATGTACCAAAATATACTATCTCATTTAAGTTTACATTACCTTTGAAATGCTAAAATATACTTTACCCAGCTATTTTTCTGTTCCAAAATGCTCTGGTCTTTGTTGAATTTGTTGACCCCAGAAATGGTACATTATGTTTACGTGCTTGTTAAGTGAACAGTAAATGCCATTGTAACTGCATAATGGTCCTTATTTTTTGAATATCTTGGATGGTTCCATCACTGAATTGGACCCTTCATGTTAGTAAGGTAGCTTGATTAGAGATCATAATTTAGAGGACAAACATTATTTATTCATAAAAACTTTGATTATGTTTGATAAATGGTGTATCAGAACACACTGGAATGTGCAGCTCCTGAAGGGCATCAAGGGCTAACGTAAGATCAGATTAAGTTACAAGAATAATACAGAGATATATTGTTTTAAGATATTTTAGATGATGATTCAGTACAAGAGCCAGTGGGTAAGGTACAACCTTCTTTGATATATGATTATTTACAGTAGCCATTGAATATACACCCAGCCCTTCTTTTGTACAGGATTAATTTCCACAGCTTCATTTGATATTGCTATTGTACTTGCACTGAGTGTTTCATTCATATATAAATTGAACTGTCAAGGTTTGCATTCCATGCTGCTCCAGATTCAAACCATGTAGCTAACTGAGTATTGTGTTCATTTGGTGATGAAGTATTAGCAGTTACTCGTGCAGTGCACTTCTCTCATGTGAAAGCAAAGCACAAACTTGCCAGTACTCATAGTTGACAAGATGTGCATGCCAGGAAACCTAAGATAGTGCTTAAGCTGAGATGTAAGATAGAATGACTTTAAAGTGGGATATTTGCTGTTTGTTTAGGAATTTAAAGGTAACTTTTTTATGTGTAAGTTGTGCTACTGTTTGTTTAATCCTGATGCTGCCTCACTAATGCTTGGTAACTATCATACATAAAAAGAAAAAACATTAATTTTGTTTTATGCAATACATATACAATTCTTAGTAATATTTGTGAGATAGGAGTGTGGATGTTGGGGCTGGAGCAGCAAGTTTGCAGTGACTTTTCTTGGAACTCAATTCTGTCTGCTAGGATAGGGTTAGGTTTACAGAATATCTGACATTTGATTAAAGTTAGATGGACAAACAGCAGACCAGGATTACTAGGAGAATGGCAACAGAAGTTTGAGTTATGTACTTGTTAGTGGCATGTGATAAAGGTATGTTTAAATCCTGTAAATTTTTGAAGGACGATTGATTTGTTTAAGGTATGTTTTATGTATTTGTATACTCTTCAAGCTTTAGTTATTTATGTGTTGTCTGTTATAGTAAAATTCCAATTTGAACACCAATTTCATCACATTCAGAACTAATATCTCTTTTTGGGGGGTTGATGAAGAAGTTCACTGCATTTTATACAACACACATATCCAACTAAGAGCCCTCTTAGAATACAACATTTGCACATGGGCCACACTATGCCAGTAATGGCACATCTAATAATGTTTTTCTTTATTTTGTCTTATTATGAATAACAGGAGCATCACATAGTACTAGTCAGTTGGAACCTCTGCAAATACTGCTCTGGAGTTGCCCTTTGTCAGTGGCCTGTTAAGGGTGAGGTATAAAGGCAAAAAAGTGGCACTGGAGTTCACTAGTTATGGAAACTGTTGCTGTGGCCACCCTCTTGAGGGAGTTCCAGTTGGGAATAGGCATCAGGGATTCAGGTAGATAGAATAGATTAATGACATGATTATTGTGTTTATATTTGTGAGGGGATATATAGATAATGGGTCTGGAGCAGAAACTTTGTAGGGCATTTTCGTGGAACTCATTTCTGTCAGCAAAGTGAGTGTTGGGTGTGCTGAATATCTGACAATTACTTAAAGTTAGCTGGACATGCAATGGACTAGGTTTACTGGCAGAGTGGTGACAGAAATATGAGTTATGTACTTATTAGTTGCCATGTGATACTGGTGTGTTTTAAGCATGTAGAAGTTTTTGAGGACTTTTGATTTGTTTAACGTAAATTTTTTTTATGATTGTATTCCTTTTAAGTTTTATTTTTTCATGTGGTATCATTTGGGGCTGGAACAGAAACTTTGCAGGGCCTTTTGTTGGAACTCGATCCTGTCTGCAAGGCAAGGGTTGGGTGTACAGAATATCTGACAATTGATTAAAGTTAGCTGAGCAAACAAGTGACCAGAATTACTAGCAGAATGGTAACATATTTGAGTTATGTACTTGTTAGTGGCATGCGATATGGGTATGTTTTAATCCTGTAAAATTTTGAAGGACTATTGATGTGTTTAAGGTATGTTTTATGTATTTGTATGCTCTTCAAGCTTTAGTTATTTATTCCAATTTGAACACCAATTTCATCACACAGAACTAATACCTTTTTTTGGGTTGAAGAAGTCCATTTCATTTTATACAATGTGCATATCCAACTAAGAGCCCTTTTAGAATACGACATTTACACTGGGGCCACCCTGTGACAGTAATGTCACACCTAGTAATAATTTTCTTTATTTTGTCTTGGTTATGAATGACAGGAGCATTATTACATAGTACTAGTCAGTTGGGACTTTAGGTAGGAACCTCTGCAAACACTGCACTGGAGTTGCCCTTTGCCAGGGGCCTGTTAAAGGTGAAGCATAAAGATTAAGGAGCAACACTGGAGTTTACTAGTTATGGAAACTTTTGCTGTGGCCATCCCCTTCAGGGAATTCCAGTTGGGAATAGGCATCAGAGATTCAGATATAACAAATTAATTGCATATGATTATTGTGCTTATATTTGTGAGAGGAATATAGATATTGAGTTGAACAGAAACTTTGCAGGGCATTTTCTTGGAACTCATTTCTATCAACAAAGTTAGTGTTGGGTATGCTGAATATGTGACAGTTTCTTAAAGTTAGCTAGACATGCACTGGACTAGTTTTACTGGCAGAGTGATAACAGAAATATGAGTTACGTATTTATTAGCTGACGTGATATCGGTATGTTTTATTCCTGTAGAAGTTCAGAAGGACTATTGATTTGTCAAAGTTGAATTCTGTGATTGTATTCCTTTTAAGTTTTATTTATTTATATGGTATCTTTTGAAATAAAAGTTCAGAGTGAATATACTTTAATGTCATCTCACTCAGAATTAGAAGAAATCCTGTAGACTCAGGTGACTTCTTTTTTGTTAGACATCCAGGTTTAATCTAACCAAGGGCATGCTGGTTAGTGATGATATATGGTGCCGTAGTGGGCTTGGTCATCATCACTGCCAGGTAGGGGCTGTTGTTGCTTTAGACAATATTCCTCAAACATACCTTTTACCTAGTGGTAGATAAATTTGTGCAAATCAGTCTCCGTACTTGTACTCAGAGTGCATAGATATAAAGAATTGAAGGTGGTAATGTCAAGCAAATGGAAAAACGATTTTTTATACCAGTTTAGAGTCTTGTGCACACAAACAATACTCCCTACCATCATATCTGATTTGTCAGTCAGACATATTTCTATTGTAGCCAGTCACAGTAAAAGGTTCCTTTTTTTTTAAGATTCGTGAGGACAATTTCTGTTTGGTTGCTTGAACAAGTTTGCCAGTGTGTAGTGTTGGCAATTTGGATGGCATGGGCAAAACATGCTCTTGTCAAGGCCATCTCAAGTGAAAGAAAAAAATATAAGGAAAAGAAAGTAGAAATTTATCAAGGCTGGTAGACCTGACTTAAAGACAGAAAGGTTATATGAAGAGGAGAAGATAAAAGATGGAAGAGAATAATACAGCTTAGCTGTTTGAGGAAAGGAGGCATCATAATGGCCAATCCTTGAGTGGCCAGTCTCCACATGGAAACAATGGGAAGCAGCAGCCAAATAAATGCATGCCACAAGTCCAAACCTTTGGGGTGGAGACACTTGTAGACAGTTCATAAAAACAGTGGCCAAAGATATTACCTACAGAATAGAGAGAGCTGCAGCATACAGAAAGGGAAGGGTGAAGAGAGATGATGCCAAAAGAATTAATGAGCTTCAAGGCTTTTGATCCCATTCTTAATTAAGAAAGAGGTGGAGGATGGTCTAACCAAAATGTGTGAGTAGTATTCCATTCTGAGGTAATAAAACCTTTGTGGATATGAAATAGCCATTCATAAGAAAAAATATGGCACGCATACAATACTCAGCTTTAGGGAAGCAGACTGTGATGTTGATTATGTGGGGTTTCACGGACAGATTGGAGGATATAGTTGTGTTAATGATACTACAGGAATGAACTGCAGCATTTTGAAACCAAAGAAATTTTTAGAAAGAAATAAAGGAAGAAATTGCATTTTAGCACTTAAATTTGCAAGTTCATTATTTATCCACTCTGAGATATTGTGCTGGTCCCAACTGAAGGGACAAATGCAATCTGTATAAAAAGAAATTGTGTACTGAAGGGAAAAGGGATGGAGAGGTGAGTTGAAGTATGCAAATTGGAATCAACAAAAGAAAAAATATGGTTAGAAGTAGAAGAGATATTATTTACTAAGAGAATAGAAGGTAGGACAGAACATTGAGAAACACCACTATTGATAGGATAAGAAGGGGAAGCTGATTAATTGAAAACTGCTGCGGTGGAACACCGAGACAGGAAAGTGAGCATTAGAGAACAGAGAAGCAATGAAGCTAAAGGGAGGGAGTTTAGAAAGCAAAGCCTATTAAGGGCTATGATAAAAGTTTAACAAGAATCCCTAAGAGAGGAGAACTAAGGGTGAGTCACTCCGATTCCCAGTAGATCTTGCACTGCAAAATCTATACTGGTGTCATGAAAGATGGTAATTGAATTTGAAATGTTCAAGAAAGTGTTTTAAAGACTTTGGGGACAGCAGTGGAGCAATATTAGGAAAGGTGAAAGTGGTGTTCTTATGTAGGGATGGTCTGCACCAATGTGTTCTTCCAACTGGAGGGAAAAGTCTAGGATTTTAGGAAGGCATAATATGTAAGCAGGGAGTGATGCTAGCTCAGAGGCACCTTCCCTTAACTCTCAAGGAGGTGTGCCATCGAAGCATATTTATTCACCTGGACATGTACATTTCTGCTACTTTTAGGGTCTTATCATTCTGCCACAAGCAACTGTCATATAATACCCACAGCGGACCAATTTAGTGTTGGTTTACTTCTACTACACAAGTTTCACCTACAGTCATAGTGATTATCTCCTAATTTTTCCTGATGTACATAACCCTCACCACTATAATTTATTTCATATCCTTCAACAAGATATAATACTCCAAATCAGAACAATATCATTTCATATTCACTGCGAAACATTCTTTTTGAATGACATCTAATATACGGTAATTTTAGACTACAAGAGGAGGTAAGAACAGAGTTTCATTGTTTCTTTTATTTCTCAAATATTTCCCTTGCATTCAACCCACTTTTTCTGATCATCATAGCTCTCCTCGCTATCATTTCCTAGTATTGGATTAAAAGAAAAGTCATGGTTCCCTGCTCTTTACCACTTATACTGCTCATATGAAACTATTATTGGTGTATTTCTTATCAGTCTCTCCTTTGACTTAAATACATGCTCTAAACTTGGACCTTTACAACAAATTTCGCCAGAAAGAAAAAAAAAAAAATAGGCGAGAGTGAGTGAGATGCAAGAACATGGCAGCTATTAAGAGCAGAACACATCCCTGCACAGGAATGCATATGAAAGTAATATGTATACTTAGATTTAAAATCATGCATTTTCTGGACATTTTCTACGTTCGCCGACATGTCCTATCTTAATACATGAGGCTTTTACCTGTTTTGTGATCAAATTTTCGAACAAAAAATCTAATTTGGAATTTATAACTTTTAAAAGTTACGGTATTCCTCCAGCCTCCTGAATCTTGTGATGTCCAACAAAGTTAGGATTTAGCTATGTTTCCCTTGGGTTTCCTCCTTCATTTACTCCCTACCTTGGGTTGTAAGGTCCTAGGATACTTTCTAGCTTTAGTTTGTGGGTTGTGCTTATTTTATTCATAAAGACCTTCGGTAGAATGAGAGATTACTTTCTCCATGCAAGTCCCAGGTCATGTTTCTAGGTTAGATTGTAAATCATGTTATTATTTAGTTTCTTAAGTTTATCCTTAGACAGGTTGTTGGATTAGTTAGAATTTCTAATTTATGTTCCTAAGTGGGTTAAGTTCCTGGGTTAGATCCCAGGGTTAAGCCCTAGTTTATCATAGGTCCTTATCATGTTTTAATTTAGTCTTCAGAGTAGGTTATATTTTCGGCCAGGTGTATATATGTGTGTAAATACCTTTTGTACTGCACGGGGAGGGAGCTTTACGTTGGCAAGACCTTATTTCATTGTCACCAGTAAAAGAAAAAAACAAAAAAACAAAGCCCATGATCACGAGGTCAAGGGCTGGTAACCCCCTCGGAGAACTCCTCTAACGAGCCACATGGTCGTTGGCATCGTTTCGACTCAAAAAAATCAAGAAACCTGGTAATCTATACTATATAATTTCACCTGTTTACTGCGTATGTGTGTAATTAATATTCCATTCTTGGCAGAGAGAGTTTTAAACCTGTTTTACCGTCTCTAAAGTGAATAAATATTTCTCTGCCTTTGAATATGGCGCTGGTTGTGGTAAACAGACATGGCTGACTGATAGTGTGATCTCGTGGGTCATCATCCCGAACTGAGGAGAATTGTTACATAAAAAATTACCAAAGACAATGAGTAAACGCAAAATGAATCAAGTAAACTCTTCTATTACGTAAATTATGTAAAAGGTTTTGTTTACAATTAAGTAAAACACTTCAAAATATGAGATACACTTGGGCTCCCCCTGTTATCAGCTGAGTGGAAGCTCTTACCTTTGGCAAGCAATAACACCTCGTCTGATCTTCAGTCACACTACTGGTGGTTGTAAGCCATTTAACCTCCTCTCCACAATGTCCTACGTGTTGGAAGCTGCCTGGCAATGGTTCTGGAGCAGCAGTACCCTAACCAGACTGGCGGTGGTGGATTTCCAGGTGCAGTGGGGGCTATGGGTCGTCGCCTCTCTCATGAAGACTGAGAAGTTTTATGATCTAGCAGGTTATTAATAACGGTTTCTCTGTTTTTAGTTTCCATTATGTACCAGTCAACTAAGATTAGGAATATTAGGTGGATGATTAATAGTTTTTTTTTTTTTACTTTTATATTCAGTGTGGTTGTGATGATTTTCGATATCCTTTAAGGTATTGAGTGAGGATTATTTAGATTCTGAGGTTGGCTAGTTTGCTGGTAACATTGTTAAAAGTGCACCACTTGCCAGCAACAACCATGCTAATGTAGTTGGTCATTCAGGCTAAAATTGGGTGCGTCATATTTAGGGTGGAGAAATTATTTTTGCTCTGCTTAGAAACACATTTTGGGAAATGGCAGCTTCTGTTGTAGGTGCTTTATATACTTTGTTGTGCTAACATAAATACCTGCGGAAGACCGAGCTATCTTATCTTTCATGTTTAGCGATAATAGATAAGGTATTAGTAGTATATTAAGGAAACTCAGGTTTATTACTGAGCAAGTCAGTAATACACTCATTAAAAAATCAACAGAGTATATAATGACCTCGCCTACCTCCCTAGCAGTTAAGATTTATGTAAATGTTTAATGCAGTATTCTAATGAAAGCATGCTAGTCACAATTGGGAAAATGCATTGCCGTCATGGTGCTGGATAATCAATAAACAGAGAACAGCAAGCAGTCATGCAGTCCCAAGGAAGGGATATGCTTAAGTGAGGTTTTTATTGGTTCTTTGTTTTTCTTAATTGCCTTACCTACATTAACCACTGATGTCCTGTATATGGTACGGGCTGCCATTGGCATTTGATAACGTGTGGTATATGGACAGGAATTAAAATATTCCAGGTGCAGTAAGCAGCAGAGTAGTGTGTCAGGAAGCAGTTAATTGCATCTCGGACAATGTCCACATCCTTTGCCCGTATTTCAATTCAGCTGGTCGGTAATTATCAAAAT
>JAUUDZ010105517.1:7159-19597 GCA_032361705.1 Panulirus versicolor
TTGTTGTGATACTAAAATTACTAAAATTATTGCGTTTTTTTTTTTATTCATCTTCCAATAAAATATTGCTGATCATGTTTGTCCCAACTAATGATTATTAACATTTATTTCTTTCACTAAAATTCTTGCTTTATTGTTGTAATCCAAACATTTTTTTATTCCCTGTACTTGACTGTACCTCTGTCTTTATTGTATGTATTTTATGCATGAAATGTGTTTATTCTTTTACTGCTGGCAATATTTTCTCTCTGATGTACATTTTTCCATACTGTCAAATGGCAATACACCATAAAATTTGCTTTAATATCTTCTATGATGCCTTTATGCATAAATGCTTTGCAATGGCTACTGCTGCTGCTGTGATGCTTCCTTGCGGCTATACAGGTTAAATCCTCACAGAGTGCCAAAAAGGCAGCCTCACTGCGTGCCAAATTCGAGAAGTGGGAATCAGAGGTCGAGCGCAACAATGAGTACAACCGGAGCGATAGACCAGAAGATGAAGAAGAGTGCATGCCATCTATCGACACCGCCCGTAACCTCCGTGCCATGTTTGAGAACAAGGCCCAGGAGGCATCTCGGCCGGTTACTGATCGTCCTAAGATCAAGGTCAACAGATTTGTGGTAGGTTCTTTATATTTATGATTTTCTTTTTAAGCAACTTTTTAAAAGATGCATTTTGTATTTGATATATTCTGTATTGTATTATGTAATTAGCATTGTTTGTTGCGGCAGCCTATTAGTTAAACATGTCAAGTGATTATAGAGAAGTGGAGACTTAGGAGTTTATTGTACTGTAAAGATTCATATCATCATAATGAGTGTAAAACTTGTATGCTCATTCAACCATTTTATAATTATAACACATTTAGATATGTTTTATGATTAGAACATGGATTCCAGTGCAGGAGACCTTTTCGGCTGAACTTCCATTCCGAAAAATAGAGTGTCTTGTTGTGATATATTTATTCTTTGTATTATGAAAATTTATGCCGTAACACTTGTAAATTACATTTCTGCTTTGTGGAATTAAATGTGTTTTGAAAGGAGCATGCTAATAGATGGTGAAACAAAATATTGTTGTGCATTTTTTTTAGATTACGAAATTTCTCATTACCTTTTTATTTACTTTTTTCAACTTTTGTGTGATTTGCCTCTGTTCCTTTTAAAGTGAAATGTTATATTCATTTGTTATGTTAAGAATACTGACAGTGAATGATATTTTTAGGCTGAACATGATTACTAACTTATAGAGCTATGCAGTATGTTTTGGTGAATTTTTGTATATATTTTTATGTATACATTTTCTTAGTCTGCACTTTTACTAATATTAGTGTTATATATATATCGTAATAAGAACAACGTACTGTACCTGTGCAAACTGTCACTTTTAATGTGTGTGTATGTTTGTAGCTGTATTTCTATGAAAGCTTTTTTGTATTTATAGGAAGGAATTTCCTAGTCATTGTGCCATCTCTTACAACTTAATTTCTCATGCCTGTTCATGAACTTCTTCACATTTAAAGGGTTTTTGTCATATGCAGTTAATTTTTCAAGCTTTTCTCGTCAGGCCATCCACACTATAAACACAGATAAATGGTATGATTTTACCAAAAAGATACTATTTACAAGATGTGGATCACACTTGACAGTTGAGCACAAATGTAATGGGCTTCATACATTTTTTGTTATGGTATTTGCACTACTTGCACAGTCATCATTATGTGTGATCACTTACTACTTCACAGACAGTCAAGAAGAATGTTGACAAAATTTGAAGGCTCAGAAAATTAATCAAGACTGCCTCAAGAGTGAGTAATCCAATGAATTGTTCAGTATTGCTTCATTTGAATAATCCATGGATGAAAAAGCCAAAAGTGTTAAGTTAAACCAGGAAATACAGAAGCTGATAGCTACAAAAAAAATCATGTTTTGAAGAATAAGTAAATTATAAAGTACACAATAGTACCATTGAGAAGGTGAAATCTTTATAAGTCACAGGCTTTTGTTTATTTTTCAAGACTGACTCAGAGGAGTAACATGAAAAATGGTATACTCAGGAATGACACAAAAGTAGTACAGGTTATATAAAGAAAGAGTTGATAAGGAACAAGACTTTTTACCTGATGCATCAATAACAAGGAGCAGCATTCTCCCCTTTATTCACCAGCACCTGAGGAACATAGCCTTTGACCTGTTCTCACATGTAGATCAACATTACTGTAGTGATTGTGTTAGCAGCTTTGATGCACGAGACTGGGTTTTAGTAATGGTTGATTTAAATGCGAAGGTGAGTAATGTGACAGGTAAGGGTATAATTGGTGTACGTTGGGTGTTCAGCTTTGTAAATGGAAATGGTGAACAGCTTATGGATTTGTCTGCTAAAAAAATACTTAAGAAAAGACACCATGAGCATCTAAATATTAAGGCTCTTCATCTGACCCTCCATCATCCAAGGTACAAGTCTCTTTCCCTGGCTCATCATTAACTAAGAAGTAGGGATCTCCCCAACCCATCAATACTTGTGGAACAAGGCTCTTCACCTAACTCACAAGTACCTAGGGAATATGGCCCTCCACTTGACCCTCCAGTACATGAGGAATAAGGTTCTGCACCTCTACAGTCTACAAATTGGTTGAAGTGAATCAGATGGAATTTAATGAAGATATATTCAATTAATTGTACAGTGAGAACAATATAGAGATCCAACAGGGAAACTGAAATAGACAGAAAAAAACATCAAAGATCTATGAGTGATTGAGAAACTAGAATTGACAGCTTACTTCTAGAGGCGTTGCATCACCACAAGAATATGTGGTTTATAGGTTAAAAATGTCTCCAAAAGTGTCATAAATCAGGTGGTATATTGCATAAGACCATTAAGGAACTAGAAACCTTCATATTCTTATGAAAACAAAATCTTGTGAAATACCTCTTCTTCATATAACTCGGCATTTTGTTCTAAGCCTGATGTGACACATGCCTCCCAGGCCAAGCACCATTTACACATTGGGATCATAATCACATGGCCAAGCTTAGCTAATCACTGCAGTTCCCCATTATCTTGGGTGGCAGTGCAGATTTATTGTGTTTATACCACTTGTGGGAACTTCTAGATGTGCTTTTCTCTTTATTAATCATTGATGAATTGCTTTTGTGATGGAATTGAGTTTTGCCCTAGCTGCTTGATGATGTGGTTCACAACCTGGTGCAAGTGAATGACTCAGGAATATATAATAGGTAATGAAAATGAAAGTCAGATTGTTACAGAATCTTTGTAGGAGTATATTCCTGGAAGTGTCTGGATGCGAGAAAAATTGATGATTAAAGAAGTGTAGCAGCTGAAGAAAACAACTTGACCAACTTGATATGTGATGAGCACTGTGCACTTGTCCTACCTCAGGCAAAATCTCACTGTGTGTGATATACCTGTAGGGAGGCAATTTTGCTCTTCATTCTTTCTCTCATGCAGATAAATGTGCACAAGTAAGCCACAGAGTAATAACTGCTATGACATTTATGCCTGAGAAAGTATCATAGAGCATTTGACAAACATCAAAGACCAAGGAATAATGATACAATGAAAAATTCACATAATAGGGCCACATTGAAAAGATAGTGATGTAAAGGTAAATGATGAGTGGTATGATAATAACAGTCACTAAAAGAGATGGACAGTTCATGATGAAAATGTTTGATATATACATACGAAACACAGTTGAATACTATAGCATTTTGTGGTCACCAACCAGACTGGTAGAAATAGACAAGTTAGAGAGTCCTTAAACATTTGGCAAATAGAACTGAAGTACTAGAACATTGGAAGGACTGCAACTATACAGTAATGAATGAACATGGGAAAAATACAAAATAAACTTTTCTTGGCAGCAAATGGAGGTCCAAAATGAGAATATTTTAGAACTGAAAGCTTCACATGGGAAAAAAATCAGGTGATTAAATAAAAGGATTAACATGGAAATCTATTGAAAAGACACCAGACAAAAATATTTCATTGCTGTCAGGAAAAGGAACAGTATTTCAGTGTCTGACCTAATGAGATGAGAAATTTATCCTGAGTAAGCAAAGAAACCTTATGTAAACTTGACAGGTGGCAGGAGGGAATGCCAGATCAACTACTATACTCCTGATGGCAATGGAATACAACATTATTACAAAGCATTACACTGTAGCCCTGCTACAGGCAAATTTTTGCCATAGGTACTCTTGGGTAGGTTGGTTCTCTTTCTTACTTAATGTACAATACCATGTCTGAAGAAAAGAATGTTCTGTTAAAGGTACCATAAGTAATGGTATTCTCGTCAATACATATTATTATTATGACATCAGACTTAGACATTGAAGAAAGTACTGTACAGTCAGATGGTAAGGTCATAAGGAGACCAAGAAGAAATACACCTGATGGAATGTATGAAGAAGATTTAAGCATATAAGCCAAAGAATGATGAGCACTATATTATTCAAAAGGCCTGTAGAGAAATTTGTAGAAATTGTAACAGACATCAAAGATATGTCATCATAAATGACAAACTTAATGACCTCTTGAGCCACTTCATTCCATCCCATTCATGTTTCTTAATCTCAGTTCTTCAGACCCTGTTTCCCCATAAGCTCCTTCACTCTATCCTCCCAAATCCTTGATATCCATCTCCACCTTGGTCCCTCAACTTTTCACACATAGGTCCTCTTAATCAGTCTTTCTTCACGCAGCCTCTCTATGTGTCTGAACCATTACAGTACACCCGAGTTAGCCCTCTCTGTTAGATTGATCTTACTACCTTTCTAAGACTGCCATCCCAAAAAGATATGAAAGAGCCATATGAGAAAGATAGAAAGACTATTCATTGTGCTGCAGTGAAGTAAGAAACAGGTATGGAATGAGCACAGAAAGATTTAAAAGGAACATAGATAGATAGTAGTAGTTGGTAGGAACAGTAGGTAGGATCCTCTAAAAACACTGCTAGAATTGTCCTCTGCAAGTTGCCTGTGAAGGGTGAGGCACTAAAGACAAAGAAGCTACACTGAAGTCCACTTTTGAAGTGGCCACTCCCTTAAGAGAGATCCCTAAGTTAATGGGCATCAGAGACATAGTTAGATAGATGAATTGTTAAAACCTCCTGTAGATGAATCTAGGATTGCTTGTTGTGTAATTTGCATAACTGCAGAGAGAAATAGTACTATTTATTAAGCAAGACGTGCATTGAATACTATATATTGGCCCTGCCTAATGGCAAAATCTTGTCATAGGCACTTGTACATAAGTACTCTTTCTCATAGATTGTCCACTCTCCTTGACTGTCTCATATACAAAAAAAGGGTGAATGTTTCATTTTGACAGGTGACAGTTTGCATAGTTGAATTAAAACATTTAAGTGTTGATGTGCCTTGTTCAATATCGCTGACATGGCAGATTGGTCAGTATCTTCCTAGGTGGCCCACACCTTAGACTGCATGTCAGGAATGTGTATACTGTGGGCATGACACCACAAGAGTGTATGTTCTTTCCTTCATCCCTAACCTGTAGGTTAACTGATGACATATAAAGTTCATGATATGCATTACCAAATAACCTGATGAGTTGTGGATGTATTTTATTAACACTGTAACAAGCAGCCCCAGAAGTAGTCAGCATTTTGTCAAGTTTGGTGATCATTGACTAAACGGATTAACCAGACCAGCATGATATAGTCACTGGAATATAGGACCAAGGTCTCCATCCGAGCTACTATCTATTTTTCCTTGCAAGTGTTGATTTTGACCACCAGTATTGTTACATAGTATAATATATCAGAGTGAAGGAGACTTATACCATCACTACCAACTTGTAATAATGCACATTTTATCTGAAGATTGGGCTTTATTCATCCTCAAGTAAGTCCAGCTAAATCTCTAAGTATCCTCAGTCAGAAGTCATCAAGAAATGGAGTGTTACAGTGCATCACATGTTGGAAATGGTTTTGAAGGAACAAAAGGCTAGATCAGACCTAACTTTAACCTTCAAATCCCTGCTGTGGTGGTGTGTGATTCTCGTGCTTTATTGAATGCCTCATCTAGTGTAGTTAGTGTAAACTAACTACTATTACATTTACATTTTGCTTTTGTTATAGAAAAAGTGATATCTCTTCTTTCTCTTTTTTTGAAATATTTACGATAGTATGGTAATATTTTTCTTGAGCATGTCATGGAGAAAAGACATGTGCAAGTGCTGTAAGATTATACTCAGATGAAAGGAAGCATCATCCAATTTTCTTATCAGCATGCTCACAGGTTTAAGACTGTGTATTCATAAATGTTTCTAGTTTTTCCTTTGTATTATCTATAGATCCAAAACACAAGAAGAGTCAGAAGAAATGAAATAGAGACTTTTGATATTTCTTTTTACAAAATGTGTTCTAGAATAAAGATAAGCTTGTGTAAGAGTATGAAACAAAAAAGAGATTTTAAGGAAAGGTGATTACGTTTTTACCAAGTACATTTCAGCTGGAGTTAAGAAGTTCTTTGACTTTGTTTTAGCTTCTAAACAGATTAATGTTTTTAGAAATTTAAAATGATAGTTTTCCTCCTGTTATTTATGGATTAATAAGTTTCATTGATGTTAGTAGTATGATTGTATAGATACCTGCAGAGCTTTCAGATAGCACATAGATATAGGGGTTTCTGACTCCTTGATTGGTGAAATTTAACTTATATTTTTGGGTGATATAACCTTTCGATACTTTTTCATAAGCATCTTATGATTTCAACATGTAAATTTTAGTGAGAGGTTTGCATCATTATCAGTCAGATCTTTCAGCATTTGTGTATGTTAATGCTTAACATGTTGATGAGAGAAGAGTTTATCATTTATTCACCACTAGTAGATACATGAGACTAACCCCACTTGCAAGTTTGGTGGCCTTTGGTTGACACTTCACCTCCCATTCTCAGTGAAAGACCTGCCACAGCTTGCTTGGTGTCCATCGTCCATCAACATCTGTTAAGCCTCTCTGAAAGGCTCATAGATGTTCAACTTCTTCTAGCATCATCTAAAGCACAGCTGCCACATCTCAAATGTTTTATGACAGCAAGAAGTGCCATATACTCTTGAAGTAAAACACATTTGGTCTCAAAGAAAAATAGCTTGAGACATTACCCAAGAGTAAATATGATTAAGCTGATTGTCTCCTAAGATTTACCAGATGAAATATTCAGTCTTAAAAGTGACTGGCATATACTGCAAACATTTTAAAGCTGAAACATAAAGCAAGAAAAATGTTATCTATGATTTTGTTATGGAAATGAAAGTCTGCATGCAGGAAGAAAATTTTGTATGTGACAGAACGTTACATTCAGATTGCAGCATCAGAGTCTTCATGTTTAAAGGTGTAGTTCTTTCAAAGGAACTGGTACTTATCACACTTTTCATGTTAGAAGTGTGAGGAGTGAAAGTTTATGTATATTACTAGGGAAGCTTGATTAACCCTTAAAGGACAGAGCCAAAGAAATTTAGTAGGGCCCCCAGAATGGATGATTATCAAAAGATTTACAAAGATTTGTCTCCTGTTAATAGGGATCATCAAAAATAGCTGTAAAAGAGAAAATCAGATAAAGTAACCTTTCTTGTTGCTGTACAGACACAAAAGTGAAGCACAGTGTGTGCTTAGCTTATCATTGGTCTTTTGAGACTTCACTGTTTGTTTCTTACCCATCATCTTAAGTGGGTAAGTGATGCACAGAGTTTTCCCAGTGCTAGCAGTTTAACTTTTGATGTATCATCATTGTTATCATTAGTGCCAATAAGATGATCACTGATTAGCTTTAGATGTATCTTACACACTAGGGTTGTACTTTCTCAGATCGTATTATATATTCAACAGACTTCCTAGGATCCTTTCCTTATGCTAATTATTGTTGCTTGTGACATAAGGTATCTCTACATGCCAATAAAGTGCATCTCCCAATTTGAATAATGTCAGGAAAAAGCAAATCATACAAGTTAGGGTAGAGTACCAACACCATTAACCCTATGACCCTCATCATATTATATGGGTAAATGACACTAGGATATTTTTCATGTGCTAATTATGGTTGCCTTAGGCATCAATGTATGCCAACAAAGAACACCTTTCCAATATAAATTGGGATGGGATGAGGCAAACTGTGCAAGTATGGCTCAATTACCTACATTGTAAAAAATCTGAGAATGGCTTAGAGTCCCTTAAGGGTTAATTATTATAATTAGTCAGAGCCAGTTCCTTGATTATGTATTTTTTTCTTTTTTATGGATAGTTAAGGACAATAACAAGTTTCTTCTATACTTGTTAGAAAATGAAATATTAAATAATTGACATTTAAGGGCAGTGATTTGAATTTTCTTTATACTTATGTCATTATGAGTTTTATTATTGTTATCTTTATCATTATTATTACAGTACTAATTATTTTAATGATTAATGTGATTATTACTTGATTTTTTATGAAGGTCTTTATGTCATTATGAATTTTATTATTATTGTTATCTTTATCCTTATTACTACGGTACTAATTATTTTTATGATTATTATTATTATTGTGATTATTACTTGATATTTTATGAAGGTCTTAGTTGTTTTAGTTTTTGTGTATGGTTCTTTACATGCAACATTACTATTGTTTCATGTTGGAGACTCGATGTTTTAAGTATTCTAAATTATTGTAATATTTGCTGGATGTTTTAAGTATTCTAAATTATTGTAATATTTGCAGGATATTCCTTCATTTTTTTCTGTCATTGTAGATAGTATTTTATGTTCACTCATAGTTTCCAAGCGGTCAGCAAATATCATTTACTCTTATATATGCAGACTTGGTCAGCTGTCCAAAGACCACCTGACTATATATCTTCTTGTCTGGGATGAAGTAATCTCACTCATTAAGAAGTGGCATAAATTGAGTGTTAGCTTTTGTAAAAAAGTGCCTTTGGTCACATCAGCTTTTCTCATCATGTAATACTTTTCATTTTATTGAATACTGGTGGTTGGGGACATATCCATTCATGTGATTTGTGCAATAAGTTTTGTAAATTTTGTTTAGGTGAACATGCTTTCCATATATGCAACTTAAAGATTATAAGATTGTACTTCATGTATATCCATGGGTTTGGTCATACACTCTTTTTCTTTTTTTTGATGAAGGAGGACAAATTCCACCATGCACAGAATATATCCTTGTAAAGGTGATAGCAGTATTAATGCAATAAACTTAAGGGATGATTTTATGTAACTGAGAATTTAGCATCTATCTTGCTTATGTTATATTCAGTTAAGAGAATGAATAGTACTGAAATGAATATACACTCCATATTTCTCAATTAATATGCTTTTTACTGAATGTCGTTATCAGTAATATTGCAAAAAAGTATAAGCCATACTGCAAAAAAATAAGTTACATATGGAGTACTTTTGCAGTAGTATGTCGTTTGTGGTAATTTGGGGTAGTTTCATGTAATAGTAATGAATTTTGAAATTGTAACAATGTAGCTTTTGAAAGGATATCAACTTAGGTCTTGGTTATTCTCAAAGAATAAACAGATTCTGAGTGTTCATAGTTTTCAGCTTGTAACCTTGCTTCAGATTACCCACATAATGTAAGTCTTTGTGTGGACATTAGATTTCTTGTTCTCTATTGCCAGAAATATTTATCCTACACACAAAGCTTACCTCCTTGTATTGTTGATTTGTGAATTAATTTCTTAATGATGAGTCAAGTTACGTACCTAAAGAGTGTATTAGAGTATGGCAAAATTGTGAAAGTGCAATTTTCTTATATGATTTAGTAGTTCCCTACAGTATTATTCATGAGTACATAAGAACACAGATTTTGGCAGATTTCAAATGATTTGTAGACTGAGAATGGGTTACTTTAATGATCCAGACCTCAGATACACAATCAGTAACATACCTTAAGAAACATGCTTTAGGAATTATTGCTAAGCAAAGGGATACCATAATTATACCATATGCAGAAGAATACTGAAAACCACTCTGAGATACTTTTACTGTGACTGAATGAATACACTTAAAGATTTAAGCAGGAGTACAAACTATTATCTGTAAAAATAAGTTACTTTGTGACATGGAAAAGAAGGCTATCACTTCCCCTTTGCTCTGGCAAAACTAGCATTCAGAATGCTTCAGTTTGGAGTTTTATTTATTTTTGTTTATTCTCTGCACTATGATGTGCATATGCCACCCTGCTCAAAATAAGGTAGTTTAATAGACATAGATTTATAGACAAGAATACTTAAAAGTTCTTTTTTTTTCTGTAGAGACAAATTAAATGATTAGTATGTCACAAATTACAGAAACCAAAGCCAAGGATATATATCACAGTAATTGTAAACCATAGAATATATCATACTAATTCCATGAAGGGATTATGTTATGAGCCCTTTTAGTGGTAACTTTGGCAGCCATGCATCATCAGTAGGAAGATTCACTGTTTGCCACAAGACTGCTTCCATCATAATTTAGCAGTATATTGTATGTTAAAACTTGACCTTTTATGTAGTTTCAACTTTGTATTTAAATTGGTTAATAAATTATTATATAAAGGGAGTGTCCGTGAATCCATCAAATTGTATCATCTACCTGAAAGGACATCAAAATATGGTAAGAAAGAAGTTTGATGATGCTGTAATTGAGTTTTTATCTAACATTTGTGAACTTTTCATTGATTTATGAATTGCAGAAAAGTTTGTTTTGAATAGTCTTTTACAAGTATGTTATTTATTCACTGTCTTGTTTATTATTACATTAATATATGATTGCATTGTATGTAATGTTTTGAAATTGCTTTTTGTCATGGGCATGATTCTATCAAGATTCTTTAGCATAGATTATTATAGTTGATTTAGTTTAGTAACAAAGTATTTTATGTGCAGTACTAATTTTGTAATATTTACTAATTAAAGGTATAGTCAGCAGTTACTAAGTTGGATTAAGCAGTTAAAGCATGTATCATTTGTCAGAATCATTTACAAGTAGGAAATACACATTGCAGAATTAAGCTTTCATGAATAATTTGCTAAAGACAAATGTTCATTTGAAGATATTTCTCCCCTGTCCATAGAGATATTATTTTATTATTATTATTATTATTATTATTATTATTATTATTATTATTATTATTATTGTTGTTGTTATTTTTATCATTGTTGTTGTTATTATCTTTTTCTTCTTTCATGCCTGTTTTCTTTTTTTTACATTAGTGAGGAACAGGTGAATGGACCATAGAAGAAATATCCTCACTTGGCTTCTAACTCTCCTTTCTATAGGAAAGTAATATTACAGGAGGGTAGGATGGAGTTCCAGCCTCCTTCACCTACTCCCATTCCTCTTCGTTGCTTTCTATGACATGCAGGAAATACATAGGCAGTATCCATTCTCCCTTATCCCTTGAGATATGTATTATTGTTTTTATTATTTTTATAATTATTATTATTATTATTATTATTATTATTATTATTATTATTTTATTATTATTTTTATAATTATTATTATTATTATTATTATTATTATTATTATTATTAGAGAGAAGAGTTGGTGAAAGCCTTGCTTAAGATGAAATGTTGCAAAGCAGCTGGAGTGGATGGTATTGAATTGTCATTGAATTTTGTAAGAAAGGGGGTGATTTTGTTGTGGATTGGTTAGTTAAGATCTTCAGTGTATGCTTGGATCATGGGTGAGGATTGGTAGAATGCATGTATAGTGTCATTGGATAAAGGTATGGGAGACAAAGGTTAGTATTCAAATTACAGAGGTTGAAGTTGTTGAGTGTAACTGGTACGTTTTACAGGAGAGTGGTGATTGAGAAAGTGAAGGAGTCATGTTGAGAAGTGGTAGAGGATGTGTGGATCACGTGTTTGCTTTGAAGATTTTTTTTTTTGCTGTCTCCCGCATTAGCGAGGTAGTTCAAGGAAACAGACGAAAGAATGGCCCAACCCACCCACATACACTTGTATATACATACATGCCCACACGCACATAGACATACCTATACATTTCAACGTATGCATACATGTACATACACAGACATATACATATATGCACATGTACATATTCATACTTGCTGCCTTCATCCATTCCTGTCACCACCCCACCACATGAAATGGCACCACCTTACCATGCACACGTGCGAGGTAGTGCTAGGAAAAAACAACAAAGGCCACATTTGTTCACACTCAGTCTCTAACTGTCATGTGTAATGCACCGAAACCCCAGCTCCCTTTCCACATCCAGGCCCACAAAACTTTCCATGGTTTACCCCAGACGCTTTACATGCCTTGGTTCAGTCCATTGACAGCACGTTGACCCCGGTATACCACATTGTTCCAGTTCACTCTATTCCTTGCACGCCTTTCACCCTCCTGCATGTTCAGGCCCCGATCACTCAAAATCTTTTTCA